>JAQZBX010020200.1:0-33201 GCA_029593785.1 Cabassous unicinctus
TCATTGGCAAATTTACTTATTGTGTTGACCATCAAATACAGTCAGAGGCTTGGGAGTCCCATGTACTTCTTCCTTTTCTACTTATCCTTTGCTGATACCTGTTTCTCCACAATGACACAGGTTGCTGGTAGATGCTTTGTCTGTAAAGAAAATTATCTTCTATAATGACTGCATGGTCCAGATCTTTGCAATCCACTTCTTCAGGTGCATGGAGATTTTGATTGTCACCCTCATGTCCTTTGATCATTATGTGGCCATTTGTAAATCACTGCAGTTCATAAGCATCATGAGCAGACATGTGTGTATTATAATGGTGAATCTGGCCTGGGTAGTATCTTTTATCCATTTTTCAGCACATATGATCTTGGCTTTGAAATTACCCTTCTGTGGTCCTAATGTTATTGATCACAATCCTGTGATAGGCAACCATTGTTGAAATTTGCCTGCATGGACACCTATGTCATACATTTACTCATAGTCTTTAATAGTGGGGCCATATGCATTGTGAGTTTCATAATCCTGCTCATCTCTTATATTTTAATCTCATATTCTCTGAGAAACTACAGTGCAGAAGAAAGAAAGAAAGGCCTCTTTACCTGCACCTCCCACATTATCGTGGTCATCTTAATATTTGCTCCTTGTATATTCATATACACTCACCCTCCAGCCACATTTCCAGTGGATAAGATGGTGTCCATGTTTTACACTACAGGGACACCCTTGCTCAACCCTCTGATTTACACTCTGAGAAATGCAGAAGATAAAAATGCCATAAGAAAGTTACTGTGTAACAAAATGTGAGTTGAAGCAGCAGAATGGAAGAGACCACTTGCAATTTCTGTATGTGTTTTAATAAAATTGATTGATAGAGAAGAGTAAATGTGCTCATCCTGACAAAGACAATATAATCCTTTCTCAGTAGGAATGTTAGGGAAGTAGGGAAAATGAGAACAAAGCACAGAAATGCAGTTAATTTTTTTTTCTTTTATTGGGTAACACCTTTATAAGTCACATTACACCAAGTGCAGGAAGATTTGTGGGAACCCAATACAACTCCAAACTTCTATTTGAATTGCAGCTTCTCAGCCAGATACTGTTGCATCTAGAGCTTTATCTCCCTCTTTGTACATTTAGCTGGTTTGGGATTTTCTTCTCCATGTTTCTGATCCAAGTCTAATAACTCCTTCGTGATTCATTACTGATCCATTTTGTTAAGAATTCTGTTCTGGCATACTAAATCTGAATCATATCTTCTAGCTAAAAGCCACCTCAAAGTCACTCCAGGAAACCTATGAGCTCAAAGGGTCATAAATATCAGGTAATTGAGCCCCTATTTGAAATTTGGTGCTTTTCTGTGAAACATGTAATGTGGCCCTTCATCTGCCCCTTGAAATCATACAGGAATAAAACACATAATTTCTAAGTCCACTCTCAACCCGAAGTAGTCAGAATGTTCATCATCCCAAATCCCTCAAGACTGAGGAATGAACAAACATAAAAGAGGAGGATGCAACCAATGACCAAATTAGATTTATTGTTATTGTACTTATTATCTTATAACATTGATATAAAGAGAGTGGTTGACACAATCTTAACACAGGGACATGGTTTTTTGATTATTTTTAAGAAACTCAGGCCAGCGTGCCTGACAGTTACACTCTTGTGTGAGGAGGGATGTTTTGGGCCATCACTACTTGAGACCATAAAAATATTGCAAATGCAAGTCCTTGGATAGAAAGTTATTGTCCAATGACTGGGATAAGCATTTTCTGTTGTAGATTTATATTTTTTATGTCAGCTCATTAAATTTACATTCTTCTCCAGTAATTGTTAACTAATGAGTTTGAGCAATAAGAGTCAGACCATAAGGGACTGGGCAATAAAAGCCCATCTCCAAAAACCAAAATGTTGATGAATGTTTTCCTATGGATCTAAGGACTGAATCTAAACAATGGTGGATAAGCACATGCTATGTGCTTTGCATGGGCATGACTCTTTGGGAATAACACTGCTGATGGACCTTCAAACTCTAACAATAAAATTTTAGAAGATTTACATAAAGCCCATATTCTTTACCTGAAAACCTCTCAAACTGCAAGTTCTGCTGCTGATGGGGCAATATTTTCCTGTTTTGTAACTTAAAATATCAACAAGCATCTTGACTTGCCACAAGTTTGACATTGCTACCTCTTGATATACTTTAGAATTGCTGTATAGTGCAAAGGGAATTTTGTGGATTAGAGAAAAGAAATGTGGAAATGAGAAATGGTAATGGAGATGAGATGATAGAGGGTAAAAACCATTTTCCCTTGTACTTTATGAAATTCCTCTTGGCATAAACATTTGTGGAAAGACATTGATGATCTGAAGGTTTCTATCCCCTAATAATTAATATTAGCTAAGATTCTTCTGGACATTCATGTGTTAATGGCACCAAAGTTCACAGAAGCAATTTCATTCCTTTTGTTATGTTAAAATTATCCAATTCAAAACAAGGATTCTATGGTTTTTAATATTATCCCCGAGCTAATAACTCTCAATTTAGGTACCCACCCAGACCTTTCATTTGATTGGGATATTGATTCTTGATATCTTCCTCTGAATCTCTAATAGGAAACTTCACAATTAAAGACTGATTTTTTTTTCCAATCATGCTCTATTTGCAGTTATTCCTAGTCAAATCCATTCTTCCATTTCCCCAGACTGAAAATGTTAGAGAACAAAAAATAATGGTATCAAATTCACATCTTACATAGAAAAAAATGTGTTGACCTTAGATCTATACCTGGCACATGAAATATTTTCAAATAAATTTCTCTGCCATTCTGGTCTAAGCTGCTATTGTTTTCTGCCTCAAACACAACTATAAACACTCACAATTTTTGCTGCTTCTATTCTTTTCTTGTTTAATCTATTTGCAACACAGCAACCACAGACTCCTTAAAAAACTTGATTAAAATCAGACCACTCCTCTGCATAAACCCCTTCAGTGGTTCTACTTCCTTCAGAGTAAAAGCCAAAATCTTTACATTGATTTGACCTTTTATTGCTTCTTTGGCTTCTTTGCTACTTATACACTGGTTCTCTTGTGTCCAGCTACACTGAATTTTTGGCTCTTCCCTAATCATACCACGTAGGCTTGCACCTTAAGATTCTTGCTTCAGCTCTTTATTCTGCTTAAACCACTCTTCCAGTAATGTTTTTGGCTACTAGTTTCATTCCTTTAAGACACTTCTCTAAGATCTCCTTAGTGAGGCCTCCCAAATCTTCATATTTATTAAGCATCTTCATAGCTTTCCCAGTCTCTTTTTCTTTCTTTACCCTTTCTTATTTTAACAGAATTTATCATCTTCTAAAAGATGTACATTCTAGTTGCATAAATATTTCTTTTTTTCTAGTATGTCCCCCATTAGAATGTAAAATTCCTGTATAAAATAGACATCTTTGTTTATTTTATACAGGAATACATCCCAAGTCAGTTGAAGAGCCATTGGAACAGAGCAGAAACTAAGTATTTGTGGTGGTTGTCATGATTTAATGTTTAGAATTTAAAGAAAATAAATGACAGATCTTAACAATGGAGCATGTTGGTTTCTATAAAAATGCTTTATTACTATTTTCATTTGTATGATAAATAAAAATACATATTAGCTCCCTCTGGGTCTTCTGATGACCAATTTACATCCAGATATGGCCACATAATTTCATTGCTAGAGAATGATTGCTACTATGGTGACACCAACCACTACTACACTGTGTTGGCGATGTAAGAAGTATGCAGATATGAACTTGGTAAATGAGGAAAGCATTTGTATCAAGTGGATGTCAAATGATTGTGAGGTAAACAATAATGGTGTTTCAGTAGTTACAATAGAGAAAACCGGTACTAACATTGATATGTCAAACTCAAAATTGCTTTTGCTACATCTCTGTGTACTATTCATGAGTCAATTTTACTATAATATAAACAAATTAATAGTCATGTTAAACTGTATATTAATCTAAATTTTAATCATGTTGTTGCAGTTATGTTTGAAAATTCATTTTAGCTTTTCATTTATATAAGTGTTATAATTATAAGGCATTTATAACTCATTTTATATTTATATATCTATATTAGTAATATAAAAAAACAAAAAAACTCCCAAGGTAATTTACATTTTATGAGGACTGTTTTTTTGGTAGAAATTCATATACTGACTAATGAATAGGGTGAGCCTGAAGTGACTCTAAATTCACAAAATGATTGTTTCCCCTGGTATTCACATCTGTGGCATCAAATTCTATTGGGTGTGGGTGGGATATATGTTTTTCTACTAACCAATAGAATATGGTAAATGAAGGATTGTCCCTTCTTTGGCTATGTGCATAAGACTGTAATTTCTGTCTTGCTCTCTGACTTTCTTGATGGCTTTTGATGAAGCAATCTGTCAAGCTTGGAGATGCACACATAGCAAGGACCTGAGGGCAGCCTGTAGCCAACAACAAGCAAGAACTGAGTCTGTCAGTCCGACAACTTGCAATGAACTGAATTCTGCCAACAACCACAAGAGTTTGAGAGCAGATCCTTCTCCAAGTGAACCTTGAGATGTGATCACAACTCTGGCTGACACCTTGATTGCAGCCTTGTGACACACCATTGAAGCACCCAGTGCTTCATGGAGTTTAGTTGTGCCTGCACTCTTGATGCCTGGAAACTGTGAGATAATATGGAAATGTTTCAAGATGCTGAATTTTTGGCAATTCGTTATTCAGCAATATATATTAATATTGTACATATTTAGGCCTATTCTCTAACTGCATTTTCCCAAGCAATTACTAAACTCATGCTCAGGTTTATGTTCCAGGTCCTTTTTTATTTGGCAAAAATGAGCTAGGCCATGCAAAGAAGTCCATCTCTGGGCATTAATGGTTTCCAATGTGTCCAGCACATCTGAAAGCCTGATCCTAATCTGTAGATCCTTTATGGTGGAAGAGGCAATGTCTGATCTTTACTGTTTATATGTCTATTTTGATTTGCTTCAAACTCCAATGGTGTACATTATTGCAGTCAACACAAACTATATCATTAATGGAAAAATACACAAAATATTCAGGAAGCTATTTCATCTTTGTATGTGTTGTATAATAATGGAAATCCAATTACTCTCTCAGAAATACAGTATATTTAAATAAAGAGGAGAGTGCTATCATATTTGTTTGGGTGTTTGTTGTTGTTATGCTTTTACTTGGAATAACACTAGGTGTCTATAAAAGAGATACCCAATGAAAGAGTTGTTTAAGATTTAGGAATTTATTCTTTTTGATGTGCCAGACTCATTTACATGATCCAGGTTGACATGGCAGTGCATCTTCTCTTCTTCATTCATGGATTCAGTTTCCTATCTTTTTCTTTGCCCTCCACAATGTTTTCATATTCAACATGTGATCCATGTCCTAGTATCATTAGCATCTCCAGGGAGCTTGTTAGAAATGCTGAATTATGGTTTCCACCCCAGAACAAATCATAACTTAATTTAATATCATGTTATCCATATGTACACCACCGTTTGTTAAGTCTTTCCAAAGGGCTTTGTTATCTACAGTTGTGACACCAACAGTCTGGTTGTGTCAAGGTATCAAGGTGGCAAGAAGAAGAAGTAAACTAGTAGAAGAACACTTTCAACATTTTAGATTTCAGCTTGGAACTTACACATATCCTTTCTGCCTTCAACCAGTCAATAAGAACTTAGCCACTGAACTTCACTTAGTAACAAAGAGGGCTGGCATTTTTTCAGTAAAATATTCTCTGTGCATGTTCTTAGTGCCAGGTAGCTTTGTCAGTGACTGCTAGAAATCCACTAACAAGGGCATTTGATGATGTATTTTCAATTAAGGATATGAATTCAAATTGACCATCAAAACTCAAAACACTTGAGTTTGAAGTGCATCAAATTAGATATACAGGAGGAAGTCTCAGAAATTGACTACCAAATTTGCATCTTATTTTTGCTACACACAGGAGCTCTGCTTCAGAGGCCATGAACCCAGGTAACTCTCTTACTGCCAAAGAGGGGTCAGGATTTTAGTGGACATCTAGTAATCTTTGACACAGACATCGAGAACCATGAAAATCCACAGAAGCATTTTTATTCAAAATTCATTTCAATTTGACAGATATTATTGAGTCCTCATTATGCACCAAGTAAAATTCTATCCTTGTCTTCTGAGCTCACATTCTGGTGGATTATGCTATTTCAAAAATCCAGTAACAAATCCAGGACTTTGTGTGTTCCAAGGATTTGAAGAGTTTGAATGAATGTTTCTCAAATTAGGGACTGCTCTTTTATTAATGAGATTGTTTAAATTTGTACTTTTATTCCCTTGCTGCTCTGTGAAACTCACTTTTGATCTTAATTTTCATCCCTGCTCATCCTCTATCATTGTACTTCTGGATCTTGGGACAGTAATTAGCAGATTCACCTACATTCTCAATTTCTTGTGTGACTATTGCATTTATCTGTTTTCTTTCCTGCTACTCCACTCTGGAAGCTACTTCTACTTAAGTGGTTCTTAAGTTCTAATGCCAATGGGCCTGGAAAAGAGGTTTTAGCTATCATTGTTTATCATTACTACTTCATCTCAGTCAGATTATGCCACTTTCAGCCTTTTTTACTTAGTCTGGTTTACTAGATCATTCCACTTCATTCTTTGAAGGTTTTGGCTCCTAATTACTGTAACTCCACCATGTTTCTTCCTTAATTCTTGATGATTTTAGCATCCACAAAGATGATCTTTCCAATATGCTGGTTTATTAATTGCTGATTGCCCAATAATTTTACAGTAATCTTTAATCATTTTAGATATTCACTCCCATAGTCATACAGTAAATCTTATCATTACCTTTCTGTAATCTCAATTTCATACCCACTAATTTCTGACCTCACCTTTATTATTTTCCATTTACATGTACCATAGCCCAACTCTAACAATTCCTTGAACTCCACTTTGATATGCAAACCATTGATCCTAACAAAATTTAGGTGACTCTCAGCATGCTCCTACCTAAGAAACTTTGCACAAGTTGTTCCCTATGTCTTTGTTATTCTTCCTTCAGCTATGTGTCTGGCTTAAAACCTGACTTAACCTGGTTTATTATTAAATTGTGCTTTCTCTATATGATTTTTCTGGCTACTTTTTAGAATTGCAAGTCCCATTCACTAACATTTTGTATCCTCTATTACTCCATACCTGCTGAAGGGTCAACAATAAGGTAATAAAAATTGTATCACTGCAAAGTAAAGTGATTTTGCCAAGTGCATTCCAAGTGATCAAGAAGTTGAGTCTGTCTATTCTGATTCATATGCATAGTTAGGGCTAAAGCAGGTACAGACACAAAATGGACTCTGAGGAATTTCTCATTTTTGTTTGGAGCTGGCCACATTTACCAGGGTGCAATTTAATCTCAAGCATTTCTGTCCTCAACGTCTTTTGGCACTAATAGGCACACAAGAGTTACAGCATTAGGTTGAAAATGTTAATTTCACCCTGGTAGGAAAATAAATTTTCCTGAGTTGTTTTTTCCCTTACTATGCAAAAAGAGAAAATGTAATTCTTGTAAAGAATTGTAAACTCATTGTAAAAAATGTAAAAAGTGATTCACGTTTCTTTGCATTCTCTCTTCTTTACTTTCTTTACCGAATAACCAACTAAGAAATGTTTTAGAAATTACAGAAATTTTAACTTTAATGAACACTACTTATTAATATTATTTACATTGTGTATATTTTATCAGCATCATTAAGACTGTTAGGACTAATAATAATTATTCTAATTAACAGATAAGAAGAATAGGAAATTAGGGGTAGATAATAAACTTGCTAAAGTCCCAGAAATGTAAGCAATGGAGCCAGCATTCAATTTTGTCACATCTGTTTAACAGGATTTAGAGTTTTGCCTTACAAAGACTTCGGTAACTTTTAGTTGTCTACACCTCAATATGAATTTGAAAATATACCTTTTCTTGGAGCAGGGTATGTGCATGGAGTAGGGCCAGAAATGTGGTGACATGAGCACTTGCTCAGTGATATTGAAGATGTCCCTAAGGATGGGATAGGAGGAAAGGAATGAGGATGAAATCTGCCTGTTGATAGCCTTGCTTGAGATTAATTAACCCATGGTTCACTGTCCTCCTGGACTAACTGTGCTAAGAAGCTCATTGAGAAAATCCTACAGCATTAGGAGAGGAGGGTAGTAAATCTTGATCCTCTGGAGACTGAAGGCTGTTCTGATCGTTTGTGAACTATTTGAAATCCCTATAAATATCTGATGGAGGAAAAAGAAGTCTTTAATTTTTCTGCTTATCCAGGAAATACTTTGGGGCAATAGAGCTGAATTTAGATAGCTTTCTACCAAAGAGTATCGGGGATATTTTCTTTTTTATTTCTAGAATGGGATATTTTCCTCCTGCCAGTATCATACATTTTTAAAGCATCTCACTCCATCCTTAGAAAGAGTTGGTTCTCTAGGGGAACCCTCCCCCCCAATAGATCCTGAAAGTGTAAGCAAATGTGGATCTATCAGAATTACAATTTGCATATTACAAATACAGGATACATGATTAATCTTTAAAACAAACTAGAATTTAAAAAGAAAAGCTGTGACCTCTGTTAGAGAAGTATTTGTTAAGCAGCTATCACCCAGACTTCACCTACACCCAACTTCTTTACTGGGAAAGTCACAAATCCACTGAGAGTTCATCCTCTGGACTTCAGCTACCCTCACCTATTTTTCTATTAGGTGCCATCCTACCAACTGACATTCCACTCTCTGCCATTCCACAAAATGTTAAGTTTAATGAAAACATGTGTCCAGAACTTAAACCCAGAAACCAGAAACAAGCAGCCTTAGATCCTTCTTATAACAGGAATTCCCAGTGGCAGGGCCCCTCCACCTGATGTGAGTAAAAAAACTCAAAACAGTAGAGCATGGTTTCTCTTCTCCAGAGTGAAGTGGGGCATGCAGAGCTGCCATCTATAAACCCCAAATCAGAGCAGTTTTTGTCTACCCGGGGAGACTGGCTGTGACAGGACTTCTACCCTTGCTGTTTTGGCCTTTTGGTGCTTGTATTAGTCAGCCAAAGGGGTGCTAATGTGAAATACCAAAAATGGGTTGGTCTTTACAAAGGGTATTTATTTGGGGTAGAAGTCCACAGATACCAGGCCATAAAGCGTTATGTTTCTTCTCTTACCACAGTCCAATGCCACGTTGTTAGAGCAAGACAGCTGCCGGCATTTGCCAGGGTTCAGGCTTCTGGGGTTCCTCTCTTCCCGGGGCTGCGTTTCTTCCCGGGGCTGCATTTCTCTCCGGGCTTAGCTCCTGTTTCCTCCACATAGTCAGCTGTAGACGATCAGGCAAATGGCTTGCTTCTCTTCTCCTGGGGCCTTCTTTCCAACATCAAAACTGCTTCTCAAAAGACTGCTTCTTCTGTCCTTTGCCTTGCCTTTTATATTCGATTCCCCACCCAACAAGGGAACATGGCCCAGTAAATGCCCTAATCATAACTTAATCATGCCCAGATTAACAGATCAGATTACAAGCATGATCCAATTATATTTTTGGAATTCATAATTACATCAAATTCCCCAACGGTTACAGTGTTACTTAAGTTTCAAGAAGATTATTCATCTTTTCTGGAGTCTTCATTCTGTGCAATAAAGGGATCATTTGCTGGAAGTTTCTGTTGTGCTCTGAACTTATGTTCCCAGGATACTGTTGCAGAAACTTATTCCTCAACCTCTCTATTGGATGTCATCTCTTGTTTACAAGAAAAAGATAAGTTTTAGGGTACTTATCATCATCTAATTCTGTCTCCTGAGAAACCTGAAGTTCCTGGAACATATTTCCCACAGTGATATGAGCATTTTGATGTTTCAGAGAACCACAACTTTCACTGACTTCTGATTTGTACAGACCTGTTTCAGACCAATCATGATTTAAAAAGGAGCACAGTGAAGGGGACTAAGGTATAGCACCCTAACTGTGCAGATTCATTATTTGCAAAGGTTAAGGACAGGAAAACAATAGGGATGCATACTTGGATACCAATGTTGGTTATCCAGGACCCACTGTCACAACTACTTGTGGTCAAAAGATATATTTTCTTTCTTTTGGTGTGTTGAGGAATAATATGTGTAGAGGAGGAAAGAGGAGCAAATTCTTTAATTAAATCATGGGATAAAATGCTGTTAAAGTAATCTTTATCCATAACATGGATCTTTGTTTTCCTTTGCACTCTGCATTTTTCCCTGTCACATCTCCTGATTCTTCATCCTTCTTTGACTTTTGTGGATTTGGCAAAATTACATAATTTCCTGGTCTGAATGTCTTTCTTTAGATTACAGCAGGATCTTTCAATATTAGGGATAATGTGTCACAAAAATAGGGAACATCTGTGCATAGTTTACTACAATGAGCTTTCACATTTCTTGAACCTAGTAATCCAGTCATAAAAAATTATTTTGGTAATATTCTGAACTTTGAATGAATGATTGTATAAACATTTGAGAGCATCTTCCTTAACAAAACTTATACATACATGCACACACACACAAATACACACATATGCATAGACAGATAATAAACTTAAGATTTTAGCTTATCAAACAATTGTTGGGTAATAATGAGAGGCAGATAATGCAATAAACAAGCCAACAACATGGCATCCTGGTCCAGCATAATCATTTTATCTGTTGCAGTAACTAAGTATAAGTATATATACTTGAAAGGCAGAAAAATCTTTATAGTTATTTCCAGTTTTATATATAGCTATATACTAGACACTGGAAAATTGTTTTATGTATATTACCACATTGATTTCCCCATATAATACCATATCAAAAGCAAAAGAAATATCAACTAGTAAAATTTATTTCAATATAAAATCTTAATTTTTTCACATACAAAAAGATTTCACAATTCAGTATTAAAAATGATTGCACAAATGATTAATAGACAAAAGAGCCAGTTTTAAGACCCTTCTCTTTTTCAAAGGATTAAACATATGAAAGATAATCAATTTCATTCATACTTAATACATTGATAAAAATTAGAATTAGATATATTTTTCATCTATTATATTAGTAAAATAATCTTTTGATGAATGTTTGTTACCATGTAGTGCTGGTAAATACATGGGAAACCATCAATCTTATATATTTTGGTAGAAGTTTATGTGGGTGCAGTCTCTTGGGGTTGATTTTCAATAACTATAATGTTACAACTGAACATAGAAATCAGCCCAGTGGTCCCATTTCCTACAGATATACTTACTCAAATGTACATAAACAATAATTTAGGCCTTTTCCATGGAACCAAAATATGGGAAATAACTTAAATGTCATCAGAAAGGGCTTGAAGAAATCAGAGATGATACTTTGATGCAACCATGGATAAAAATGAAGTAAAGATCTCTAACATGTATTGTAAAGTGAAAAATCTGAGGACAGAACTATATGCTTCGAATGGTAAAATTGTATTAAAGGCAGGATATCATACATTACACATGCACTTTATGTAAGTGCCTTGGTTTAGAATAGTGACAAGGAAAGGTATAATAACTGTAGCCTCTGGGGAGGGAAACTATAGTCTAGGCATCAGAGATGAGAGGAAGCCCTACTTTTTGAGATATTCCCTTTGGTGATATTTTAAAATTCATCATAATCATGCACTGCATAAAAAAATAAAGCTTTTTAAAATCTTATCTTAGGAAATGTTCTGATTGCATATATTCTTTTGCATGTCACTGAGACTTTAAAATTATTTTCTGACACAGGAAGGAAGAACAGCAATATTCTTAGGGCAATATTAATATTCAGGAGCTTGAGAAGGATAGTGAATCAGATATAGGTATTTCTGAAAGTCAGTGATTTTTACATCATATACCACCACATTGTCATTAACTATATATTCACTTGTATTAATGGAAGTTTTCCAAATGTATATTTGGTCAAAATTTATCACCAAAAAGAAATGAAACATTGTTTGAAGTTTCTATCAACTAAGTGTTTTTATAGATGAATAGACATAGATAAACAGTCAGACATGCACACACATGTATTATTCATGTAATTGTTTTACAGTAGAATGATATGCCGTAAGAATGGCACACATTAGAACAAAGCAATATAAGGACATGGATATCTATTTGTTCACTGCTGAATTTATGCATTTGAAAAAAAAAAAGGTACTTAATTAAAATTTTAGAAATAAAGAAAAGACTAAAAAGGATCACACAGAGGTACAATACAATAATGTTCCACGCTATTTTATACTTACCTTCCATTGAGGAGATGGGAAGCTTGCCAACTACTATGACAAAATCATTACCTCCATGAAGTACTTCCTGGAACAACCAAACAGATATTATTTCAATTTGTTTGTCCGTCTCACTATTACCAATAGCCCTAACTTACAGTGCCCATGCCCATGAAGAACTGACATTAACATCTTTTATTTACAACTTCTCAATTTAAATTTTAAATTAGTCCTAGAAAAGTGCCTGCACTTTCTCTTTCCACAGTGCATTTTATGTATTAGACACATAACATGGAATTGAACAGATCTACTTTCTCTGAGTATTAATAAATTCAATTAAGTTATTCCCAAATAAAAATTTTACCAGCTTTTGTGCAGATGTTAAAATGTTCAGGGGCTCTTTTTTATTCCCAAGTTAATCTGGAAGCCACTTACTCAAATAAGAAGACAAAGTGCTTCTAAAATGCTGTCTGATGATTCTGTAAACAGTATCTTTTTGATCTCACAAAAAGGCATAGGTTCTCTCTGGCCTGCTATAAGGCAAGTTAAGTTGTTTCCAGTTTCATCCCACACTTTCTGAAATCTATCACACAAGATTTTAACAGGGAAATGCTTCTTTTTTGCCTTCCTTTGAGGAGTACTTAACATAAATGTTTTAAAATACATTCTTTAATGTATCCCTTCCCTCCCAATTAATAAACATGAGCCATATGTGAGAAAGACATTTGTCTTTCAACTTATCTTCTTAGATTATGTGATAATAGGTGGAATTTTTCTTTGCAATTAAAGTTATTAATTGGGCCCTAAAATACATGGTCTTCCAGTGCACAGATTAAGTTTTCCATTGTCCAATAAAAGGAAACAGGACTCTGGGGATATTTGTTTGACTCTAGTTCTGTGAGAAGGAATGTAAAAGATGAACAAGAGCATATTATACTGCCAGAAAGTAAAGATGAAATGAAAAAGAAGTAAAAACAATTCACAAAATAAACC
The DNA here is from genome assembly GCA_029593785.1 of Cabassous unicinctus. NCBI lineage: Eukaryota > Metazoa > Chordata > Mammalia > Cingulata > Chlamyphoridae > Cabassous > Cabassous unicinctus. Next base: position 13,288 of record JAQZBX010020200.1, read on the forward strand.
AAAAGAACAATGACCACAACACATATGCACACGTATACAGTGATGGCGATATAGCAAAGGTCCACAGAAGCCAACTTACAGTTCTCAATGGTTTAAGATGGAAAAATCTGAGCAACAAAATAAATAAAACAGTTTTGCACTTTAGTCCAAATTATAAAATTAATATCCATGAGTCTATATTGATATAAACAAATTATTTAATAAAAAATAAATACATGGGGGAGAATAGACAAATCTCTCACATAGAACAATTCTAAATGATTTATATAGCTGCAACACTCTCAAGGAGGTAGAGCATAACTCTCCCTTTTATGGTGTGGGATGCACATGGTGACTTCCTTCCAAAGAGTACAGAATGGAAAATAGGGTTGGGTGGAGTAACATTGCAGTGCAGAAACCTGACAAACACTTTCCTAAGCTGAGTGATCAAGGTTAACATCAACAGTTGTTAGTCAGACTGACAGTATATACCCTTGATATGATGTTATCAAATGTAACTTTCCTTTTGTGTTCTTCTTTCCCATAATCTATATCTCTAATATAATCATTACAAAACTTCCAGAAAACCCTGGTTGATTGATAACATCCAAAACATTTGTCCATTCCTCCTTAGTACTGTCAAGACAAGGGAAGTCTGAGAAACTCTCACTATCAAAGGTCCCTAAGGAAAAATAATAGTTAAGTATAGTGTGGTAATATGGCTGAGATTCTGGAAATAAAAAAAAAGGAAAAACAAAGGATTTTCATTCAAAACTGAAGAAATCTGTATAATGTATGGAATTTAGTTACCAAGAGTGTATTAGCGTTGGTTAACAAATCATGACAAATATACCACATTGATGTAAGATGATAATAATTGATAATAATAGGGAAACTGAGTGTGGAGTATATGGGAACACTCTGTAATATATTTGCAAATTTTCTGTAAATCTAAATTAATATAAATAAATAAAATATTTATTTTTAAATGTTTAACACAAATAAGTATAGGTGTAATTCAATCAGTTTATCAAATACTCAATGAATACCATTACATATACAAATATGATCTAAATGTCAGGGTAAATATCATTTTCTAAGACATTAATTTGTAGAGAAGAAAATATTCCCCCTAGGTTTCATCTGTAATTTTACTAGAATAAACTAAGGAAAGGAAAGGAGAAAGGTACCTGGTATCTTTGGTATACATAATATGTAAAAGTCACTATAATAGAAAATTAACATGCTAATTCTAAAATATGCTCCATAGTTCTTTCAATCATGACTATTTCATTTAATATATAAGTAAAGTAAGGTTCAGAAATACTAAGCAATTTGTATTAATCAAATAACTGAAGAAAAATAATGGTGGAATTGACTCATATAAGTGTAAAACAAAAGCCCCTGGTTTTATATTTTTTTAATTAACTAATTTATTTATTTATTCATGCATTTATTTATCTTAATAGGCTACTTTTAGAGTTGTTTTAAATATAAAAAATATTTTCCAGAGAACTGAGCTCCTTGTATCCCTTCCCCATTTTTCTCCTATAATTAACACCTTGCATTAATATGATACATTTATTAGAATTGATGAATACCTATTAATACATTATTGTTATTCTAAAATCTATAGTAAACATTATGGTTCACTCTTTGTGTTGTATAGTTCTACTAGTTTTAACAAGTGCATAATGTAATTTTTCCATCGATATAGTATCATACAGAGTAGATTCACTGCCCTACAAATGCCCTGTTCTCCACCTATTTACCCCTTATTTTATTTTAAATAATGTAATTTGGAAGTATTGTGAATGCTTTACTAAAGTAAAGGATATTGGATTATTAACATTTAAAAAATTTTTATAAGTATTTATAGACACTTTTATGTTCAATTCTTTAAAATTATTCTGCGACTTCCAGTAAGGTAGGACAGAGTTAGGACCTAGAAGAAATGATATCTTAGTTGAGTCTAGAAAGATTTGTAAACAGTTAACAAGATGAGTAAAGAGGAAAAGACATTCCACAGAGAGGGAACAGCAAAAATGCCCTCACCATCTCATTTCCTTATCAGTGCTCTCCTAGCCCATGGATTCAAAGGCACCTCATAATAGCTCTTTGAATGTCTTTTTACTCTGCCTTATTTATCTTCTAGCAGATATTTTCCTCAGTTGCTTTTTATTCTCTTTCTCTCTGGCTCTTTATGATTGGGTTTTTCTCTATCTTTCCAGGTATTCCTGCCTAAAAATTAAGCAACAATTTCCCCTGGCCTTTAAGGTTCACAGCCAGGACCCAGCTCTGCCCTTATACAATACATAACCTTCATTTTCCTTTTGCTCAGCATCTGTGGAAGCCTGCCATACATTCCCATATAGAACACTCTGGTGCCTGGTTCACAGAACCAATAGTCTTTTGGTTCATAAAGGAGAAAAAAGACCAAATGAACCACTGATAACATCATGGGAACCTCTGTGGCTAGTAAATATCCTTGACTTAGTAAGAAGGAGAGGGTCCATTATAACAAAGCTGATCTCATGGCATGCATCATGCATATCCCTTGGTTTATATTTCAGCAAATTGAATACTGATTTTCCTTGAATTCTACAGTCTGGTGCCAATCTCAACCTTATCCACAACATGGGGTTTTAGTTTCCCTTCCTCTTTTCTCTGAAGACTTTAGTCCTGCCCACTTTCATTCTCAGTCCTAGAAACTAGAACCAACTAAAATTTACTGAATCTCCTACTCAGCATGGAGAGGATAGACAACATCAATGTACAAAAATATCTGACAGCATCATTTATTTGAGGAACAACAGTAATTTCAACATTAACTCTTAAAGATAAAGTACTAAATAGAGCTTAGTCATGAATTTGGCTAAAGAGGTATTTGGGAATCAGATTATAAAATGTGATGTGTACCATGCCAAGGAATATCAACCTCATTATGTAGTATAGAATATCAAAGACTTGTAAATGGGGTGTAATAAAGAGAAGATATTTAAGATGATTAAACATCAAGCAGGAAGAATAATTAACACTGACTTTAAACTCCTCAGAAGAGAAAATACATCTAAACTGGAGCAGTTGAAAAAATGAAGAAGGTGTATAAAAATAAATACCTCTAAGAATATTTAGGAGGTAAAATTCCTCTGAACATGGGGGTTACATGTAAAGTAATGACAGTGTTTTATTATAGAATGCCCCCTAGTCTTCTGGCAAGTGGTATTTTATATATCATTACCATTATTACTTTTGTACATCCTGGGATATGTGCCAAGTAGAAAAATCCAATACAGAGTCTAAACTATAAGGAAAAATTCAGTAACATATTGATTTGGATGCATGCATATAGTTAATTGCATTTCAATAAAGGTGCAAAGTCAGTTCAATAGAGAAAGGATAAGCTTTTTAACAAATGTTGCTGAAGTGATTAGCTATTCATGTGTTAAAAATAACCTTAGATTCCTTGAATGAAGGAATGACTATTGATGAAAGACAATAGCAAAATAATGAAGTATGTTTCACTTCATACAAAAATATAAAACTTCTGGAAGAGTAGATAGGAAAAAATATTTCTGATATAGGATCAAGCAATGAATTCTTAACTATGAATCAGAAAATATAATCTGCAAATGAAATAAATTAAATGGTTTCAAAATTAAGAACTTCTTTGAAACAAACAAAGGTAATTTAAAAAAAGAAAAGAAAAAGCCACAGGCTGAAAGAAGTAACCAGATATTTGAACAGGTACTTCACCAAAGATACACAGAAGGCATGTAAGAACATGAAAAGATGCTCAGCATCATTAGCCATTAAGGAAATGTAAATTAAAACCTCAATGTGATGCCACTACATACATATTAGAATATCTGAATTTAAAAAGCCTAATGATTCCAAGTGTCAGTAGGGTTCTAAAACAACTGCTGTTGTCATTCACTGCTGATGGCTATGTAAAATTATACAACCACTTTAAGAAATACTTTAGCAATAGAATACTACACAGAAAATTCTAGAAGAGTTTGAAGTTCTCAATATTCTCTAATACTATTGTAAACTGTGTCTTTCTGTTTAAATTTCATTTTTGGTTGTTTGCTGCTGGCACATAGACATGTAATTGATTAGTGTACATTAATCTTATTGTTAAGTCATTTATGTTGCTCTATATAACGTTATTTCTCTTAATATATGTAGAATCTTTGGGTTTTCTGCATGAAAAAACATGCCATCTGCAAATAAGATGAGTAGTGTTACCTCTTATCCATTTCTTTGTATCAATTTTTATTGTCTCATTGTGCTGGTTAAGACCTGCATTAAAATATGGTGACAGCATCTTTGTCTTTTTTTAAGAGACTATCTCATTTGTATTTAATATTTCCCCCTTTTGGTCAATATCTTTTTCCAGATGCTTTGCTGGTTGGCACTTGGTAATAATCCTTGGTGCCAGGAAAGCTCATCCCAGGGTGTCATGTCCTATGCTGGGGGGGCGGTACAATGTTTATATGCTGAGTTTGGCTTAGAGAGTGGTCAACTTTGAGCAACAAGGAGGCTTTCAGGAGGTAATTCTTTGGCAATATATAATATTAGGGCAAGTTTCAATTTCACAAGGAAAGGATCCTAAGAATAATCATCAAATCAAGGGCATGGCATAATGGACAGTCTTCCTTCAATAGGCACAGCCCATGTACTCAGGGGATTCTTGCTGTTCTATTAGATAATGCAGCAGTACTCCCCAGAATGGGAATTCAATATTCTTTCAGTTATTGTGTGGGTCTATACCCTCCAATACCAGGCCCCATTAACACTTGGACATTTTCATATGCCTTAGAGTTATGCCCCCGGCACACCCTTCTCCACACATTCCCCCATCACCAACAGTAAGCAAGAGTGATTCTCCCCAGCCACAGTTGTGACAGTTCTGTGATCCTGTTCTGTGAAGGAAAAGGCAGAAATTCAGAATATTAACTAAAAAAGAGCTTTATTTAGCTAAATGGAGAATAATTGTAAGAATTTAGATAGTAATAACAATATAACAAAGAGAGATGGGTTTATAAGATAAGATAGATCTTTTACTTTCCTCTGTTCTTCTGTCAGCCTCTCAATTACACTTAAAAAAAAATTAGTGGGTTCCCTAGTTTTCATAATATACATTTACTGCTAATTCTATTCCCCTTTCAATTAGCACTATATAACTTCATGGTAGTGCAGGTACTATATAACATAGTATTCTCAATTTCTCCCTAGCATCACTTTTAGCATTGCTAACATTCATTTCATTTATCTATAAGCTATAATCATCCAATATGTTTTGCTATTATTAAAATGAACAATTTTGTTTTACCTTGTTTATTCTTTGTAAACATTCCTTCTTTCTTTATGTAGATCTAATTTCTAACCAATATCATTTTTCTTCTCTCTAATGTAGTACATTTAAGATTTCTTGAAAGCAATTCTACTGCTGGTAAATTATCTCAATTTTTGTTGGTCGAACAACTTTACTTTTGAAGGAAAATTTACTTGTGTGGATAATTCATGGTTGGTGTTTAACACTGAATATTTCTCTAACACTGAATATTTCCCCCCACTCTCTTCTTGTTTCCATGGTTTCTAAAGAGAAGTCCAATGTAATTGTTATCCTTCTTCCTCTATAGGTAAGTTACTTTTTCAACTAGATTCTTTACAGATTTTCTCTATTATTTTCTGCAATCTGAATAAGATAAGCTTAGGTGTAGATTTTTGGTATTTATTTGGCTTGATGATCTCTAAGCTTCTTGGATTTGTGGTTTGGTGCCTCATATATTTTGGAAAGTTCTCAGCCTTCATTATTTCAAATATTTTTCTGTTCCTTTTTTTAAAATTCTTTTTTGTATCCCCATTACACATATGCTACAACTTTTTAAAATTTTTCATAATTCATGGATATTCTATTTTGTCTTTTTCATTCCCATTTTTCTCTTTGCTTTTCAGTTTTGGAAGATTCTATTGACATTGCTTTAAGCTCACTGATTCTGACCTTTTCCATGTTCAGTCTACTGAAGAGCCTATAAATGGCATTCTTAATTTTTGTTACAATATATGTGATTTATAGTATTTCTTCTTTATTCTTTTTAGAGTCTTCATTTATCTGCATATATTATCCATCTGGTCTTCCATGTTGCCTGCTTTATGCATTACAATTGTCAGCATATTAATAATATCAATGTTGATTAATATTAACATATCTGATTATGTCTGATGCTTACTGTATTTTTTGATACTGTGATTTTGCCTTTTAGCATAACTTGTACATTTTTATGAAAGCTGGACATGACATATTGTATAAAATTATTGTAGTAAATGGGTATTTAGTGTGAGGTTGTATGTTTCTTGACCAGGAAGTAGCCTGTTTATTATTTGCTGTAGCTGTAGGAGTCAGAGGTTAACAAGTCCTCTGGTGCCCTTCTTTTGTTCTAGCATTTGTCTTTGGATTTCTGAAAGAATCCTTCATAAAAGTGGTCCAAGCCTTGTAATTCTTTTCAACTGTAATTATATGTTATTATACATGAGCCCTATTGATGTGGAGGTAATATAACTGAGAGAGAAGCCATGTACAAATCAATGATTAAGTCTCAGGCTTTTAGTGAGCCTGTGTTTTAGGGCTGTTACCTTTATAAATATTTCTCAGTCCCCCTGTCCCCTGCTAGGCACTTAGAGGTGCAAGAATTGGGTAGTTTCTTTATCCAAGGATGACTATGATCTGGTAAAAAGCCACTTAGGCTGGACTCTGGTAAAGTAATTTCCCTTTATGTAAATATATTTAAAATATTTACATATCCACACCCTTCTTGGAAGCATGGTTGGAATTATTCTTTGAAATTCCCATTGATAATGTGGAAAGACTCCTGGAAATAAGACTCATTAGAGTGTGGGTGTCCCCTAAGCCTGAGTCTCTAGAAGTTTTAATCTGTCAAGCTAATTCATGCCTAGTCAATAGAAATTTATCAATTATCCCTCAAATATCCCTACCTGATTCTGGCTCTAATGATAATTTCTGTTAAAGAACATTATAGTTTTCTCTAACTGCCCCTATCTACAGTTTGGGAGGCAATAATTTTCCCTGCAACCTCAATTCTCTAAAGGATCTAAGAAGAGTTTTTGCTTTTCAGTTTTCCAGCTTGTTTTCTAATTGTAAAGATGACAGTCATGATTTTCAATGCTTTATATGTTGGAATGGAAACTGGTTTATTAGAAGCTTTTTTAAAACTTTTCAGGGTAGTTTATTTCTCAATAACTCTGCTATTTAGCATGGTAAGATGTAAATTTCCAATGGCAGTTGGATATGGTCTGTACCCTTAGTTCCTGGCCCTGTTTTGATAACATAAACAGGGAAAGTTTACAGATATAGAATGAGTGGAGCTAAATATCATAGAAGAGCTATGTAACAAACGCATTCACTGAAAATCCTAGGCAAGAAAGAAGAATTTACTGTCAGAGTAAACACACCAACATAATTAGATGCCTATACATCAGGGAAAAAATTACAAGTCATAATAAGAAAGAAGTGGATAAGCCAGGCAAATGAACAAATTAAAAATGCTGATGAGAAACAGGATTTAGAACAACTAATCAATGATGTTCACACAAATCACCTAAATCAATGCAAGAAATTGAAGGAAAATATAGATAAAGAGATAAAGAATCTTAAGAATACACTGGATGAGCATAAATAAGAATGTGAAAGCTTGCAAAGCAAAGTAACAGATCTTTCAGGAATGAAAGACATAATGGATGAGATGAAAAATACATTAGATGGAGAATGGGCAAGATGGTGGCAGAGTAGGGAGTTCTAAGAGTCATCTCAATCTACAGGGTCATAAGTAATCTGCCATGGTCTATCTAAATCACCTGTTTGGGGGGCTCTGGAGACGAGAAGAATGGTAGGAAAAGACTGGCCATCTGCAGTAATGATTTATAAGTAGATCCCTCCACATTGTGGAGGCCAATGCCTTGCCCCAACTGGTGGAGCAGGCCATTTCAGAAACCACTCCCTGGCTGGAATTGGAAGCTCTAGTTCCCAGAAACAGTGAAAGAAGACATGGCCAGTCACCAACTACAGCTATTGATTAGAAAATTAGGGTAGCAAGATTCCAATTCTAAGTACAGCTAAAATGTGAACATATCCTAGTCATAAAAAATGAATAGTCTCCATTTTAACTCTGCCTCCAGCAGGATGAAAATGGGGCTGATTGGAAAACATAGAGACGTCCTGGAAAGTAGAGATTGGCTCCTTTCCACCAAGGTCAGTTTACTGTCTTAACCTTAATAGCTGGAAAATATGCTTACTAAAAATTTCTTCACTTTAACAGCTCTGAAAATTCTAATTCACTAATTGAGCTGTTTTTCTATTAATCTTAATTTAGAAACTTACTCTTTGCACTTAGTTCACTGAAGGATATTAACAAGACTTGCTCAGTTTTGCTTACAGGAATAAAATAATGTCTCAGAACAAAACCAGAGAAAATTGTGTCAGGAACACCTTATGAACCAGTAAATCTGTAGCTTTTTTCAGAGACAAAAAGCTTGATGTACTTGAGTGGTGGGCTGATAAAGGAGCCATGAAGACCTTGTTCTTGCACAACAATATCTAAACTGTGGTTAATTAGCTGCTAAAACTAAGGACAAGTTTGGTGTGCTTGAGGCAATGCAGGACTGAGAAATTGCATGTACCCTCTTCACAAGATGCCTGACATCACTTGTTTTTCTTCTTCCTTAACCTTCAGCTTTGCCTTAAAAAAATCCAAGTGTCCATTCTCTCTTTGAACTGGTTTTAGGAAGATTCTCCCAGTTCCTTGCTTGTGCACTCACAATAAATTGCCTGTTAACTGAGAAACATGTTTCTCCTTTGTGGTGCCAGACTGGGCCTGTCCTTCTGTTGGAAATAGCCATACTTATGTTAACAGCCTGGGCTCCAATCCCAACCAAGGCAGGGAAGGAAGGTGGGCATAGCACCATCAATTTCCCTGGGCAGCTACAGACAGTCTCAGTCAGTACAGCCTAAAGTGTCACCCAAGCCTGTCTCCATTCTTGCCCCTAGTAGGGGAGGACAGTGGGTGGAGACTCATCAGTCTCACCAGGAATCTACAGACAGTTTTGGCCTGCAAAGCTTAGTTTACAGTCTATACCATTAACTCAATCCCTGCCCCTGGTAGGAAAGTAAGGTGGGCTGAACATCATCAGGGTCTCCAGCAAATGTAGGCAGGTTCAGTTTTCATGGCTTAGATTACTGTCTGCACCATTGGCTTGATCCCTTCATCTGGCAGGGTAGGACTGGGAGGCACTGCATCTGTCTCTCCAAGAAACCATGGAAAGTTATAGCCAGCATGGCTTAAATTCCCACCTGAACTGTTGACTCCATCTTCACCCTTGGATAGAGAGGTGGGCAGAGTTTCATCATTTTCTTGGGATAATTTAGGCAGTTTCAATCTGATAACTCAGAAAGCAATCATTAGTCTCTCTCTCAATCCTACCTCAGGCAGGGGAGGTACTGCATATATTTTAGAGTCACAGTAACCTCTCCAAGAGTTGGGCAACAGCTTGTCAAACTGCATTCTTCCCCCAAGAAAATGGGCAACAAAGCCTAGCACAGGTTGTGGCAGTTGATAGAGATCTCAGCTCACAGGGTCTGGGATGTCTGCAACAGTTTCATCCTGGTGCAGCTAGCAGTCTCATTCTCAACCAAGATATCAATAAGGACTAAACTAGCAGAGAATTTAAGAGCAGCATTACTTTAAAGCTGCAGGGAACAGCTGGATAAAGCATGCCACCTATGGGGCAAGAATCAGATAAATAAAGAGCTGGAAAAAATATGATTTGTTAAAAATAAGCTAGTATAAAGTTCCAAAATAAATTGAACCAAGTACCAAAGAGAAGCTTATGCAAAAATCCTATCAAGAAGAAAGCCCTAGGCTAAAGAGAGAAAGTAAGACAAGAATAAAGAAATCAAGAAAATCATATGCTGAGAAACTAGTAAAAAATTACAAGTCATATTAAGAAACAAGAAGACATGGCTCAGTCAGAGGAAAAAAGCAAACCTCCAGAAGACATACAGGATTTGAGAGAACTAATCATAGATATTCAAATAAATTTCCTTAATAAATTCAATGAGATGACTAAAGAGATTAAGGATATGAAGAAGACACTGGGTGAGTACAAAGAAGAATTTGAAAGCATGCAAAGAAAATTAATAGATCTTATGGGAATGAAAGCCACATTAATGAAAATAAGATGCACTGGGTGGACACAACAGAATATTTGAAGAAGCAGAAGAAAGGATCAGTGAGCTAGAAGACTGGACATCTGAAATCTAACACAAACAAGAACAGATAGAGAAAAACATGGAAAAATTGTGCAGGTTGACTGGGAACTGAATGAGAATATGAGGTGCATTAACATATGTGCCATGTGTACCACAGTAGCAGAAGAGAGGGGAAAATAGGCAGAATTTTAAGAAATAAAGGTAGAAAATTATCCAACTGTTTTATGGACATAGATATCCATGTCCAAGAAGTCCAACATATTCCAATCAGAAAAGATCAAAATAGACCTGCTCTGAGAGACATTCTAAATAGAATGTCAAATGCTAGAGATAAAAAGAGAATTCTGAAAATAGGAAGAGAATCATGTACAAGGGATTCCCAATAAAGTTAAGTGCTGATTTCTCATCAGAAACAATGGAGGCAAGAAGATGGTGGTATAATATATCTAGGATAGAGAAAGGAAAACCTGCAAGCCAAGAATTTTATATCTGACAAAATTATCCTTCAAAAATATAATGAGTTTAGAATATTCACAGAAAAACAGAAACTGAGAGAATTCATCGCCAAGAGACTGGCCTAACAAGACAAACTAAGGGGAGTGCTGCAGCATGAAAAGGAAATACAGGAGAGAGGGTTGGAAGAGAGTCTAGAAATGATATTTGTCAGTAAAAGTAATTAAATGTGTGACAATCGAAGTGCAAATGATATATGACTGATAAAACTCAAAAGAAAAAAATGGGTGAAGTAAATACTGCCTTCTGAGTCATAACATTAAATATTAATGGACTAAACTCCCCAATCAAAAGACACAGATAGAAAATTATGAGCTATTGATATTACAAGAGACTCACCTAGACCTAAGGATACTAATAGATTGAAAATGAAACACTGGAGGAAGATATTTCATGCATACTTTAACCAAAAAAAAGCTAGGATAACTATACTAATGTCAGATGAAATAAACTTCAAGTAAGACACAAAGACATTATATATTATTAAAAGAGACAATCCACTGAGAAGAAATAACAATCATAAATGTATATGTCCCTAACCAGGATAACCCCAAATACATGAGGGAAATGGTGGCAAACTGAAGGTAGAAATAGACATCTCTACAACCATAGTTGGAGAATTCAATCCACCACTCACATCAATAGATAAAACATCTAGACAAAATATCAATAAGAAATAGAGAACTTGAACAATTTGATAAATAAACTTGAACTAAGAGTCATATGCAGAATACTGCACCACAAAAGAACAGGATAAACTTTCTTTTCAAGTTCTCATGGATCATTCTCCAGGAAAGACCATATGTTGAGTCACAAAACTGGTATCAATAAATTTAAAAATATTTAAATTATACAAAGCACATTCTCTGATCATAATGGAATGAAGCTGCATATGTGCAAAGAGGTCTGCATATGTGCAAAGGTTAGGAGATTAAAGAATACAAACTTAAAGAATCAGTGGGTCTAAGAAAAATTTCAAGAGAAATCAGAAAGTATATAAAGATGAATGAAAATGAGAATACAACATTTCAAACATTTTTGGAGGCATTAAAGGCACTACTGTGAGGAAAATTTATGCCTCTAAATAACTACATTAAAAAGAATAAAGAAAGAGCTAACAACAAAGACCTATTATAAACCTGGAGGAACTAGAAAAAGATTAACAAACTAATCCCAAATCAATCAGAAGGAAAGAAATAACAAAGATTAGAACATAAATAAATGAAGTTGGGACCCACTCAAAAAAAGTCAAGAAGATCAAAAATACCAAAGTTGGTTCTTTGGGAAGATTTACAAAATTGAAAAACCCTTTGGTAAACTGATAAACAAAGATGAGAGAGGATGCAAATTTCTAAAAATCAGAAATGAGAAGGGGACCATTACTACTAACTACACAGAATTAAAAGAAATCATCAGATATTTTTATGAACAACTGTATGCCAGCAAACTAAACTAAACAGACAATATGGACAAAGTCCTAAAATATACTGTGAAAGTTTGAATTAGATGAATCCCAAAAACCAAAAATGTTTTTGAACTAATTGATATCTGTGGGCATGACATTTGATTGCACTAAATTCAGCAAAGAGGCCTCTGATTAGATAATTTTAGGGTTATTGATTAGACTTCATCAGTGAGAATGGCACAGTATGGGCCTCTGCCCTATTGCTGGGTCTCATACAAAGAGGGACACCAAATGTCAAATATTGCATTCCCTAACACATTCATCCTTATCAGACCAGTTTTCCCAAGTGAAGGTGCAGAAAATATGGTCAGAGCTGGCAGAACTGGTTCAGGAAGTGTCTGAAAGCCCTCTATTTCTCAGTCTGATTCTGGCTTACACTAGCTTAAAGAGCTTGAGCTTCCCAAACCCAAAGTAGCAGCTTCTACTTTTACTGACAACAGTTGTTTTCCCATGTCACTAGTTGTGGCCACTGGTGGCCTCCAATGAACCTGCCTCCCGATACTCATGCCTTGGTGGTGTGGAATGCCCTTCTTGTACCTGAGCTGGGCTGGTAGCTTGTTTTCATCAGTAGAATGTAGTAAAAGTGATTTTGTGACAGTTATGGACCTGAGTCCTGCGAAGGCTTGGCAACTTTTGCTTTTGTGGTCTTGAGAGCTCTGAACTACCATGTAAGAGGTCTAGCTACCTTGCTGGAAAGTCCATTTGGAGAGGACACATGGAGAAGAAAAGACCCCAAGACCCACATGCACAGAGAGACATGCCTTGCCATCTCACTATCTCTGTCAACCTGCCAACTCCATGAGTGACCACCAACAAGACTCACAGAAGAACAGAGTTCAGCTGAGTCCAGCCCTGACGGAAGTATAGTGATGAAAAAATGAAAAGAGATGTTGTATTAAGTCACTTAATTTTGGGGTGGTTTGCCAGCAACAACTGGTAATAAAAGTACTGGTCATCCATAGATGCCTTTTTTCTAAACATAAGACAGTTAATGCATTGCAAAGAAAAGGTGAAAAATGTTTTCCCACCACAGCCTTCCCAGTCAAAAGGCTGAATGGTAATTTGTTACCTGCTTAAAAAAATTCTCTTATCCTAATTCATATGTTTCCATGGTTTTTTACAATGTCAACTTCTGAAAGTTTTGGAGCACTGGCTTAATTATCATTTAGTTAAGCAAAAGAGGCCAAAAAGTGAATTATCCACTGCTGGATAAGTGATGGTAAATGAAATTGTTCCCACTTCTTTAGATGTTGTTACTTAATTTTCCCAAATCATTTCTCTTCTTGCAAGTACTCTATCATCCCCTACAATGAGAAGGAAATAAAAACAAAAACTTTAATTTGTTAAGATTATAAAAAGGAAAACAAAAACAAAAAACAAATGCTGATAATTAGAATTTTAGTCACCATCATCTGCAAAATATAGAGGAAAATTTAACTGCTCCCTCAATTTAAAACAAAATTCTATAAAACATACCATTGTCTACATTGTAGAGATGGTTGCTTCTTATATGAGAAAATGAGTAACTAGAAATCAGGTATTGCTGAGTTAGTACACAGTGGTCTTTAAATGGTTTCAAATTGCACTTATCAAAAATAGTCAATTCAGTATTCTGTCATTTATTGAATGATTCACCACCCACTGTGACAATGCCTCATGAACTTTTGAACATTTTTATAAACCTTATATTTATGCTCAGGTGAACTTCCTCCCATGCATCCTGAATCCCTGAAAACCCACACCAACAATCCTTCCCCACCCCAGTTGTCACCCTTCTGTGATCCAAAGCTTCTTCAAAGATGAAGCCATTACAATAGTTGAATACAAATAATAGGAAAATGAAATAATAATAAGTTTAAGTGTAAGAGATAAAATACATAAATTAAAAAAAAACTGAAAATAAAATCAAATTAAAAGATTGGGATATTAAAAAAATGAAAAATATATTTTTAAAATTTGTTAACTTTCTCATTCCCCAGTGTCTCAGTATTTTTCTTTTTGTTTTCAAAGAAGATTTAGGTCAGAGCAAAGTCACACACAGAATACAGGAGACTCTCATATAACCCAACATCTTCCCCTTTTTCTCCCCTCCTTAATATCTTTTAATATGTGGGTGGTAGCATTGTTATAACTAATATACAAATAGTGAAACATAGGTACTAAACATTGTCAATGGTTTACACTATTGTTTACATTTTAGACTTTTCACTTTTGTAAATTTTGATGATATTTACCATGTCCTGTGTCCATCACTGTATGGTAATGAAGAACATTTCCACTGACCACTAAATACCCCCTGTTTGATCTATTTTATTCTTCCCACCTCATTCCCTGGGACCCACAATGACCCCCTGGCTTGACTCATTGGATGACAAGATTCATCCTTGTTGTTCAAATGTGGCCTCTCTCTAAGCCAACCTCAGCATATGAATGCACTACCTTCCTCCCAGCTTGGGAAATGACTCCTGGGGATGAGCCTTCATGGCACCGAGGGAATGCTACCAAGCACCAATTGGCAATGTGACTGGAAAAATAGTTTGAATAAGAAGGGGAAAAGGTAAAGACAAATGAGGTCATATGGCTAAGAGACTTCAAAATAAGTCGGGAGGTCATTCCAGAGGTAACATTTATGCAAATCTCAGTAGGACCTCATAGAATTCCAAAGTGAATATCACACCATATAGTGGGGCTGCTGAGGTCCTATGTCAGGGAAGATAGCTCCAGAGTTTGGTGCATTACCAGTGGCCCCTAGTTTGTTGTTTGTGCTCCTGAGAGTGAAGAATTGGACTCACCTATGTCTTCCCTGCACATGGCTCATCTGTCCCTTCTATTCTAACCTATACTTGGTGCTGGAGTTTGTAGGTGTACATCCAGAGACTATAGTCTTTGGGCTGTCCATGTGCCAGCTGGGCCCAGGACCTCTTTGGAGCAACAACTCCTACTCTACAGATCATTGGACTCACCCAGGACAACTAGCGGGGAGATGATGATGGACAACAGTCATCCCAGGGAATGGAGAGAGTCTGCAGCTGCAGGCAGGATTATCCCATCCATTTTCCCCATGGGATATAAGCCCCATTTCAATTTGAGTTGGAGTGGACATAACCACCCCAAACTTCTCATGATGGGGGGAAGAGCTATGGATTAGAGTGGACTTAGTGGGATTCTACTATAAACATATTGTGATTCAAACAATGGAAGAAATTACAACATTAATGTGGAGCCAATGGCCACTGGAGGCTCTGGGTGCACGGAAAGGGAAAAGCAGTTGTAATACAGGGTCTTCTTCAGGACTTTGTAATTGTCCTGAGTGACATTGCAATGGCAGATGTAGGCCATTTTATATCATCACATAACATGCAGAACTGTGTGGAAGACAGTGTAGACTACAATGTGAACTATGGTCCATGCTTAATGGCAAAGCCCCAGGATGTGTTTATCAATTGCAATGAATGTGCCACACTAATGAAGGATTTTTATGTGGGAGGCTGTCGGAGATATGGGAGGTGGACCATATGGTAATCCCTATATTTTTTGTGTGTCACATTTATGTAATATAAGTATATTTTAATAAAATTTTTTAAAAAATTAAAAAGTAGTCAACTGGAACTCAAACCTTCCAAATTCAAATTCATTCTTCCCATAAACTTTATTGCATCTTTCCTTGATCTTTTTAGGGACAATGTAATATCTATTTCTGTGCTGAAGTTTTGGTGGGTTTTCTCCTCTGAAACTTTTATGCTGCTGCATCAGCTCCTTATTTTCACAGCCTCTAGCATGGTCTTCTCTCATTTCTGCACAGGGTGATGTTGGGTTTAAGGAGGGAGAGGACTCTGATCTCCACTTGTCTGGCCCACTAAGAAAAACTTAATATTTGTATATTCATGCCCTTTCCTCTTGTTTTTTCTGCTCTTCTCCAATCCTGTGTTGTAGTGATTTGAATAATGCTGTGCAGCCATATAGATAGATCAATACTTTGCTCCTGTTTGGACCATCCCTGACCTCTAAGATGGCACCATCTGAATGGTTTGGGGAATGTTCATGTCACAGTCAACACCCTTCTCTCTGATGATGGCAATAAGGATATCAATCACAATGAATGTTCCTGTATGGCCAATTCCAACAGTGGGCCACCACAAGCCAGAGTCTACAATGCTTTCCTGCTTATGGTGCATTTCCTACAAGAAGCCCTGCATGTCCCTGGGGTCACTGGGCACTCCATCCAGCCAAGTCTGAAAATTGTACTGCCAGCCCATTCTCTCTATAATCCCTTGTCCAACCTTTGAAAATTTAAGTTTTCTTAATGTGTAGTTATCAACACACTTCCTTCGATATTCCTAACGTGCATGACCCCATATTCTTTTAGAGCATATTCATCTGACAGTAGTTGACACACTTAATCATGACATGACAATCACTTGTGAGTTCTCCTGAAATACCATCCACTAGAAGTCATTCACTGTATTTTGCAGACAGCCTTGTTTGTACAGCAATGTAACTACTTTTAGGCTTTGAATTGTTGCACTTGTTTTCAAGTTCAGGCATTATATTTGCATTGATATAATCTGAAATAGGCTCATTGTGATCACCATCCTGAAGGATGTCCCTGGTATGATCAAAGGGCAGGGTGTTTTTATGTCTATTTTTGTGTTTATTTTCTTGCCTCTGACCCTCCTTTCTTCTGTAGGGAAGTTTGCACTCATGTTGTAATGTCTCAAATTCTTCACAAAAGTCTTACTTGATTTTATCTGTGGTCTCAGTTAATTTGCTTAATTCTTGAACCTGGCTTTCTATTTCAGCAACATTGATATGAGTTGTATTGAGGGTTTGCTTGAGCTGTAGTTCCATATCCAATGTTTCTACCATGGGATTCTTCTTGTAGTACTCCACCAGATCTGTCAAAGAAACAAACCATTCTCCTCCACCAGCAATGTATTTCATTCCCTGACAGCAAATCATAATGTGGATCAGTTTAAACTTGACTGTTTTCCTTTCTCAGTTAATAATTTCTCTGCTTCTTTCCCAGTAATGTGTCCATGAAACCACCTCTCAGAGGTAGGATCTGCACAGTTCAGAGGATATTTGAGTTCAACAGCTCCATTCTTCTCTATAACTGTCCATGATGTTCTATGTAATACTGGACCAACTCAGCCAAAGTGACAAACTTCTCCCCTCATATTAATCACCAGTGTTCTGAATCTTGATGTGTGTGACAGCTCCCTTTCTTCTTAAGGAAAGTGTAAAGTCTCCAGGGTTACTTTTACTAGCACTTGCCAAAAAACTGCCAACAACTCCTCTTGGCAACAGGAGTAGGTTTTCTGCCTCCATGCCAGGGCTATTTGAGTGAAACCATATCCACAATGTCAAGTTCTTCCAGCCCTCAGCTCCGGAGGATCTGAGGGATCTGCTCCTAGCTCAGGCTCTGCTCGGGTCACATCTGGCTTGAGGGACGGGTTGGGATGGGGGAGGTTTGAGTCAGCCAGCTGCACACAGACAACCTTCCAGGCTTGGGGATCTCAGAGACAGTACAGCTGCAGCCCCTGCCCTCCCATGCCCCCACCCTGCAGCAATCCTCCAATCCACCCCCCTACCTTTCTTCCCCAAACTTTTATATGAAGACACACACATGCCCACATGCTGTCCAAACATACAGACTTACACATACTAACCATAAAACTCATTCCTGTCACATTTTACTTTTCTTTCAAATGTCTAAGTGGTTGTTTTGGAATATAGGGCACTTGGCTGGCCTCAGTAGCAGAAAGTGCTGCAGGAGGTGACAACGCCCCTGCCCACTTGGCCCGGATAAGGTGACCACACCTAACCGGGCCCCTGCTGCGAGTGACCGATTAAAACAGCCCTCCTCCACAAGTCTCCCGCCAAGTTTCCCGCCTACAACCCCCCTCTCCCCCTCCTGCCTGCCTAACCCTGTGACCAGTTCCCTGCCCAGCAACAACTCCGGCAACCTATAGCAGCAAACCCTAAGCCAAACCAATCAGTAACCAGCACGCCACCTCTTAACACTATAAAGCCTTACCCACTTCCTCAATAAACCGGACTTGGCTTGACACCCGCGCCATCAACCTTGTCTCCGTGGTCATCTTTTCAGCGCCATGTCGTCCTCACCTCCCGTGAACCCCACGGAGCCGACAAAAGGCTTCATCTGGCACCCGACGTGGGGCACGGAACGCCGCTGCTGGCTTCGGCAAGGGCCCTACGCCGCTGCTGGTTTTCGGCGACCTCCGCGAATGGGTAAGGACCCCATTCCACCTTGCTCCGGAACTTGGCAGACACCTCAGACAGCTCACCTTTGTGAGCACTCGGCATCCATGCTCTCTGGTGCCCCTAGCCGCCCTTACTCAGGGCACCAAAGAGTCTGAGGCAACCGTTCTCTCAGACAACTCACTTTCATGAGTACACGGCATCTGTGCCTTCTGGTGTTCCTAGCCAACACCAAAGAGTCTGAGGCAACCTCCCCGATCCTTCAGACAGCTCACTTTCGTGAGTACGCAGCATCCATGCCTTCTGGTGTTCCTAGCCAGCACCAAAGAGTCTGAGGCAACCCCTTATTTTTAATGTTCCATTATCTTTTTATTGTGCTTATTGCTGTTCTCGCCGTTCTCTTTAGTGTTATTCTGGCCACAGTAGCTCCGGCCGGCTGGTCTTCGGCAGACCGTACCTTCCTTATTATAGCCTTCCTCTTCCTGGTAGCATCTTTCACAGAGCTTGCTTACTTTATATTTTAATTCTAAGGACCACAACTACTCGAGCCATTAGCTAGCCCCCCGCCACCATTTGTCCCTCACTCTCTCACTCTCTCACTCTCGTCCCACCGATTGTCCTCACCCTCCTCGATTGCTCTCTGCTTCCTCCTCCTCTCTCTCGCCATTCCCTTCATTCTCCTCCTATCTCTAAACGATGGGAGCCTCTTTCTCTTCTCGCCAAGCCCCTCAAGTTAGAGCCCTCACTGGCCTCCTCGCCTGCCATCAATGCAAAGTTTCTGTTAAACAGCTTCAGACCTACTGGGACCTGCTCCTTTCCTTTAATCCCTGGCTTCCCACCGCTAACCTCTGGGACCCAGATACTTATCGGCTGCTCATAGACCGCGTTTCCTCTGCTGTGGAGCAGGAGAACAAGCGCTTCCCCCCTGGCCTTATCCCCACGCTTATTACCATCCGCTCCTGCCTGCTCGGCACCAAGCCTCTCGATGTTTCCCTCTCAGAACCTTCTCCCTCTTCGGAGGACTGCGACGACTCAGCTACTTTAGTCCTCCAACTTAACAACCTCCTGGAGAGCTCAGATAATTCCTCCAAACCCCTCTCTAAAATCACCAACGATCACGCTTGTTCGGAACAAAATGGCGCACTTCCGCCTTCTTCCTCAGAAAGACCTGGTAATCAACAAAATGGCAATTTCCCGCCTTTGCTGCCGGCGCCATCTTGTTCTACTGAACAAAGACTGGAACCGCTATACCCTGTACTTCCGTCCTATACGCCTCTTCCGGCTAAGCCCCCTGACCCCCTCCTTCCACCTCTCCTCTCTGGGCCCCTCCTCTCCCCTCCTCTGCCCCCCCGGTGCTAGCCCCGCCCCTCACCCTTCTGAGCTGCTTCGGCTCCTCCGCCCCTGTCTCGCATGATAAGCTATCGTCCCCCCTCATCCCTGCTGC
>JAQZBX010020201.1:0-33187 GCA_029593785.1 Cabassous unicinctus
ACCATCTCGAGGAACAGAGAGAGTCTGCAACTACAAGCAAAATATTCCCATCTATCTGCCCCAAGGGATCTAAGCCCCCTCTCAATTAGAGGCAGAGTGGACATCACCATCCCAGAATCTTCAGGATTGGGGAATGAATGATGGACTAGAGTAGACTTACTGTTATTCTACTTTAGACTTATTGTGATCCTAGCAATAGAAGAACTCTTATCATTGATGTGGAGGCTGTGGCCACTGGAGGTTCTGAGGGGAGGGAGAGGGAAAAATAGGTGTAATTAAGGGACATTTTTGGGACTTGTGAACTGTCATGAGCCACATTGCAATGAGATACAGGTCAGTGTATATCTTGTAATAACTTACATAATGTGCAGTTGAGAGTTTAAACTACAATATAAATGATAATCCACGCTTAGTGGGAATGCTCAAAAATGTGCTCATCAATTGTGGCAAATGTACCACACTAATGAAGGATGTTGTTAATGTGGGAGAATGTGGGAAGGCTAGGGAACGGGGCATATGGAAATCCCCTATATTTTTTATGTAACATTTATGTAATCTAAGTTCCTTTAAAAAAAGTATATTTAAATAAATGGAGTTTAAGAGGGGAAAACTTGGTTGGATGTGTCTCATCTCAGCTACTTGTGATGGAAATATGAATATGAGGGTAGCAATAGCCACTGCCATTACTAAATATGAGGACATATGGTAGAGGTAGAGGAATTTTTTTCTTTAGTAAGATATACTACCGGCTCCTAAAAAAAAATGTGAGTCTAATTGGTGAAAGAAATACTTAAGAAACAATTTAACCTAATGTACCAGGACTGAGCATCAAAATGAGATATGAAAAAATATGTAACAGAAAGTCAAAGAAGGGAGAAACCATGGTAGGCAAGGTCAACAAAGCATTTGGGAAGTGGTAACTGAACTTGTTTTTTAAAAATAGGCAAGGTATGAAAAGAAAGTAGGAGGAAATTGTAGACCCATCAATTTAGGACAATAGCACAAAAGAGGACTTAGAGGGCTTAGAGTAGAAAATGAGCATAATAATTTATTCAGGGTGAGCAAGAGGTACTATCTCAGCTCATGCTGGCAAGCAGTGAGAACTAAAACTGCATGTGTAGATCAGAGATGGGATTTTGAAGAGACAAGCCAGTCGTGGCAGTGAATACCCTGTAGGGTCTTCTCTGCTGCTGAGAGCACTCATCTGTTATGAATAAAATGTTCTGCATGTGTGCTTTGTAAAACCCTGGTTGTTATGCTTTTTTTTTTTTTAGATTGATGTTAGTTTTTAAAACAGGCTTTTTTTTGAGAAGGAAGGTCATTGTGAAACCAGGTGTTAAACTACCTGTGCTCTTTAGCAAAATTATAAATGCTAATCCATACTTTGAATCTTATCACTCTCCGTAAACTATAAAGTGGATGAATTAGAAAGGAGAATTTCAGAATAATTGAGGAGGAGACGTACCAAAAGTATGATGAATTTAGTTTCATAATAGTTGTGTAGTCTCTACATTTGGGAAATATTTCTTTAAAGAATTGTGGAAAGGAATGCTTAAGTAACTGGCCAAAAGGAAGTGAATATAAGTGCTTGCTACAGCCTACCTACTTTTATAAGAAGTGAGGTCTGTGTTTCTCAATCAAGCAAACAAAAAGGCTTCTGGTGCCTCGAGTTAGAGCACAAAGTACTCAGTTTTCCCACTGCAGTGGCCTAGACTAGAGGCCACAGGACCAATTACCGTCACAGCACTGAAAAGGAATCCTTCAAACCCCAAGGAAAATGGAAAAACATGGAAAGATTGCTTGAGTTTAACAATAATTAAAAAGGCTTTAGTCAGAAGCTAATTGTTCTTAGAAGAATTTTAATATTTTTTTTCTCTTTCTTCAGAAGACAACCCATCCAGCCTTAAGAAATTGAAAATTTTAGTCAATTTTCCTTTACAAAGTAACACTAGGATGTGTAGGAGTTAGCAATAGTATAGGTATCACTATGACAATCATAAATGCTTGGGAAATAGGTGGTGAAACTATTTTAATTAGGTCTAATTTCAATAAATATCACACAATACATCTCATATAAGCAATGAACTATTTCAATTGTCAAAGATATTAGGACACATTTTATGAACATGTCAGACCTACTTGATATTCAGAAATAGCAATCTTTGCAAAGAAATTCACATATAACTTTGAAACTGCATAGTTAGAAAAGCATATTGCAGCTTCTATCAACATGAAACTTATGTTGACAAAATGTATATTATTTAATTATTGATTATTTCTTTAGAAAATCATAAAGTAGAGCCGATCATATTATGATTCTATGGCAAAGAGCCAGACCTGCTATAACCAAATAGTATCTTTGCAAATAAGTCATTTATTAAGCAAAATCTGAGGGTATGTTACTCTCCAAAGATGAGGTAATTTGATCCAATTGTTAAAAAATGTCCACTAATTAGAAATATATACTTTATCCAAAGATGGAAATATTTGGATGTGTTTAATTACCTGGATATATCTTCACTTGGCAGTAATAAAACATGTATTTAAAGTATTTTTATTATTGTGAAAACATGATTCCTAATAGGACCTTAGAAATGACAGCAATAATGAGACATTAGTCATATTTATTTCTTTATGTATTCAATTTTATATTTTAACTTATTTCATTCCCACAACAACCATATAAATAAGATACAATTATTTTAGCACTTTTCTTATTCCCTGGTATAAAGAAGGAGTCCATTAAATATATATTGATTGAATCCACATTTTGCTATTAATGAAGCCAAGGCTTAGATAGATGAGGCCAAAGTAAAAAACAGTTGGGATTTGGACTCATGTCTGTTAGATTCCAAATCCCATGCACTTTCCACTATAAAATATTACCTACCTCTTCTCTCTTTATACACTTAGAAGTGTCATTAAATGATTCTCTACTAAAGACAATTTTCACATCTGTCAGCTGGACTCTAGTACCTTTCTTGGTTATCCATTTCATTTGGAACATTTCTTACAATGAAAAGCAATCTAAATTCTTTTGGAATGGCTTCAAGACCCAGTGCGCTAACCTTTCAGTTTTGTGATTTTTTTCACCTGCGTGAATGTTATTGTCACTCAACTCTTTTTCTCCTACACTGGATCTTATCATCACCTGGAAAGTCTTAGGTAATATCAAGATACATTTTCTTCAACTTCATATAGTCCTTCTGTTGCTTGGACCCTCTACTTTCTCACTCTATCCTCCTTCCCTTCGTTTCTTTCTTCTTCATCTATCTAAGATTCCTGGTCCAGCATTTCAATCACTCTCCAGTTATTTTTTCCATTCTATTGTTCTTCAGTCACACTCCTTGAGAAAATTCTTGCCCATCTTCTCTACACACATACACACACCTGGCCACTAACCCACTAACAGAGATATCTGTTATGATGTAGATGATGTAGATTTATTCTACTGAAAACTTTTGATATCCTGGTTCACTTGGAACCTTATTCATGACCTGCAATTCTTTCATGACCCCTTCTTCAGTTCTAGTTCCTAATCTTCCTGACAGCAATTTAAACTTTCCATATGTATCCATAAGTCTCCTGAAATTCTCCTTAAATCTCCCTCTCATCCCACTGTCAGATAAAATATTTGTTGAACTAATGAATATTCATTTTAAAATAGAATCAACAAATAAGATCACCTTCAATCTTCTGCCACCCAACCAATAAACTAACCTGCATGTATATCATTCCTTTCCCCATGTAAGCAATGCCACCTCTCTCAATTTTATGCTATTTTTCTCTGTCTTTTGTATTTTCATTCTTGCTCTCCCTGTTGATGCCTTTCTAGTGTCTAGATATAGTGTTCCAATGTTATCCCATCAAACTCCCTTCCATCCTCTAGTGCTCTGGCTTCTACCATAGAATTCTTCTCTTCACAGTTTCTACAAAGTATCTTAAGAATTTTCAACATTCCCTTTCACTATCTCCACTTCCTCAAATCCTTTTATCAAATCACAGCCTCATCATTAGAGTAAAATGGCTTTCAGTCAAAGTACCCCTAGACTGTCTGATTAGTAATTTAAATTTTTAAAAATATTCTTTGTACTTTATCTACTGGCGGTATTTGAAACTGTTGGACATTCTTCACACAAGTTGTTTGTCTTCCTTCTACTTTTCTTTCTGATTATTCCTGATTTCCTATGTGGGCTCCTCATTCTATGCAATCTGTAAGTATTTCTAATGATTTGTTTGGGAATTTTCCACCAATGTTATCCATTTGCCACATAAAATATTAACAGCTACATTTCCATCAACCAATACAGTGGCTGGCATATGGGAGGCACACAGTAAATATTTGTGAATGAATGAATGAATGAATGAATGAAGATTATTTTTGTCTGTTAGAACTTGCTATGTGTAAAGATAGGCTGCTTCAGAAATTTTCTAAATTTCATATTTTTGGAAGAGCTTTTTTCTTCATGTATATAACAGGAGCTATGTTTTACAGACTATTTAGATATGGTCTGCTTTTCTTATTTTCATCTCTTGTGCAATAGAAATCAAAGAATATGATCAGCACTGTAATTATCATAAAAATGAGAATGAATTAAAAAACTTTATTTTTATACACAAAATTATACAAAAGCATTTCATGAGAATTTGGCTTTGCTAACATATAAATAAATGAGTGCATGGAATTTTATATTTGACCTAGTCACATTTATTGAAACACACTTAAATCTCTTTTCTTTAATGTATTTCTGTGAAGACATCTTTCAACGATCATTTGTAAGAGCCCAATCCATGAGCTCAATGTAGAAATTATTGTCTATCTTTTGATATTTAAATTTTAAGTATATTTAATTTTATCACTAAATTAGAAACAATGGTAAGTTGATCCCTGAGGTTCAGGAAGATTTTCTGAAATGCTGATATGCTGTCACATAATAAATATTATCTGTTTCTCAAATGTCTTATGAATTCAATTATGATGAGATGCAAAACAAACCAGGAACAAAAGAAATGACTCTAGCATATAAATGCCTTCTTCAAATGAGCCTTTGTTCTTCTACAAGGCCATGGATTAATTATCATCCTTATTCTAAGCATCTGGTACACTCCTTTGATTTAGTGAAAGGTTAGTTTGACCCCACAATCAAAGTGTTTTTATAAAGTGGTGGAATTAACAAGTATTACCTAGAGATCATTTATCAAAAGCAGGATTTTAAGGATGAAGAGATTGCTACTTATCAAATAATTGACCTTGACAAGCTAGATAAAGTTGACCTGAACTTTAGCTATGTAGTTATGTGAAGGCTAATAAATTTTTCTCTTTAAAATGAATGCAAAATTACCTAATAAAACATACATTATTCCTGTAAAGGTCTTACAGATAGAGTTGGCAAGTAAGAACTTGAAGTTTCTGATTATAAACTCTGATAGTTCCTTATTTCTCTAGATTAGTATTTATAGAGCAAATGCCAAGCTAGTGCCTCTTTGATATCAGCCTAATGTTTTAGATACCTCTAAGAAATAAAAGTTGTGAGCTCGAAGGTGACTGAGGAAAAACTGTTGAAGGTGTGTGTGTGTGTGTGTGTGTGTGTGTGTGTGTGTGTGTTTGTATTTTAGAAACAGGCTTGCAAAGATTTGTGGAAGAGAAACACTGGAAGAGGAAAAGAATCACATTAATATTACATTAAAGCTACCTGCTCTATTAAAGAGAAATACTTGGTGACTATTCCCTCAAGAAAAGAGAGCGAGGGAGAGAGAGGCAGGAAGAAAAAACATTTTCTTTTTCCTGAAAGCTCTCACAGAGCTGAAAATTTCCCATGTTACTGACGTTGTTATCCGATCCCTAAGAGGGAAATGCCATAAAATTGAATCAGGCTTACATAAACCATAGGATAAGTAGATCTTGTATCTTTTCTTTTCCCCATCATTTTTGCTTCATCAGGAAGACGGATTGAGGGATCAAGACTTGGCAGGGAGAAGCCATGAGCAAGGTACTGTCTATTGTATCATGCCAGAGTAAGCAGAAGGCATTCTAAGATAAGAGTGTTAGCTAAGGTGTTAGGATAATCAGCCAATTAACGACTCTGTGTATAGTGGAAGGAGGCAGAGTCCTAACAAGCTCTCAAGTGCAGGAATATTGAAGCTTCCAAGTCCTGAAACACCAAAGGGCTATCTATCAACAAAACGGCTAGCAACTAAAGGGGTTCTTTGGAACTCTGAGTTCCAGAGTAAAATTTGCAGATGGGGAACGGTAGGAGCTAACTGGTGTTCTTTTTCCAAATGATGGAAGAATGGCTAGAAATATAAATAGACTGGAAATGCCCCAGAGGTTGAGATATCTATTTATTTGCTCATGTTTTAGGTAAACGCTTCAAATCTGTTTCTAAATATGTTGCTCTAAAGGGATAGCACTATTTCTAGTAACAATTAAGAACTGGTTCTCTAACTTGTACATTTATATTTTGCTACTAGTGGTGTGAATTCTAAAGGCAGTGGCAGTCCTAAATTCCCCCAGGTATCATGCAACAGCAAAGTAGGCCGTGAAAGCCACCAAATTGTCTTTATCAAAACAGTCCACAGAATCCACATTGGGCAGGTCCCATTCTGATAGTCAGGCAATCCTTCTTCATTTAGTAAATGTTAATTGAGGGCCTACTGAACACCAGATCCTGCTGTAACTCACAGCTAGTGTCACTTAAGCTGCCACATGGGCAGACTTTCAATATGTGGGAATGAGTGCACGTCCTCTGTTGTGCCTCATTATGTTGGCACACTGTCTTTCGAGGACTTTGGAGGTGAAGACGATCTGTTTGAACACACTGCCTTTGAAATTCCACCTCTTTAGAGATTCTTGAGATGTTAACAGCCTTGGGTAATGGGAACCCCTTGTGACTGTATTCACAATCAGAAAGCAAACTCTAGGTTACCTTTAAACACATTGTATTTGGTGGTAAGTGTTAGCAAATACATTGGTGTAAAAGAAATACAAGTTATAATATAAAGACGATAAGAGTTGTGATGATTAAGTTCGGTAGTGGAATTTACTTTTAGTCTAGTTTAAAAAGAGATAAAATTAAATGATAAGGGACAAGCTTTACAAACATTAATAAGATATGAAGAATAAGACAAACTAAGCATTTCAAACATCTGTATCCATCTATGGCTTCTTTTTGATGTTTTATTACAAAATATTGGTACAAACATTGCATTAGGAACCATTTAAGCTTGGAGGATAAACAGAGGAATCAATTTTTTTCATAAATTGATATAATTATTCTTTTTTATTGGAGAAATTGTATATATACAGAAAAGTCATGCAGAAAGTACAGAGTGTCCTATACACCCCCTCACACATGGCAGTTTTCCTTATTATGAGCACTCTGCATTAACATGGTAATTTGTTACAATTGATGAAAAATATTATTATAAATAACTATTAACTATAGTCCACAGTTTACATTAGGATTCACTGTGTTGTACAGTTCCATGTTTTCTTTTTTAATTTTTATTTTGGTAGCATATATACAACCTAAAATTTCCCATTTTAACCACTTTCAAATATATAATTCAGTGGTGTTAATTACATGCACATCATTATTTACCAAATTACATGACCACCGTTCTTTACCAAAACTTTTCCAAAGCGAAAACACAACATATAAAAACTTAAGGGATGCAGCAAAGCAAGTGCTTAGAGGGAAATTTATAGCTCTAAATGCCAACATTAAAAAGGAAGAAAGAGCTAAAATCAAAGATGTAACTACACACCTGGAGGAACTAGAAAGAGAATAGAAAACTACTCCCAAGTCAAGTCTATTTCTTCCTTCAGTTTTGCCAGTGTTTGCCTCATGTATTTTGGGGCACCCTGGTTAAGTGCATAGATATTTATGATTGTTATTTCTTCCTGGTGGATTGTCCTTTTAATTAATATTGATGCCCTTCTTTGTCTCTTATAACAGATTTGCATTTGAAGTCTATTTCATCTTATACTAGTATAGCTATCACACCAACTTATTTTTTTTAATACTATATGCATGGAATATTTTTTCCAGCCTTTCACTTTCGACTTATTTATATCCTTGGGTTTAAGATGAGTCTCTTGTAGACAACATGTGGCTGGCTCATTTTTAAAATCCATTCCACCATTCAGTTCTCTGGGGCTCTGTTTAATTTTTTCCCATTCTTTTCTCTATCTGTTCTTCTGTGTGTTTGACTTTGGAAGCCATGTCTTCTAGCTTGCTGATCCTTTCTTCTGTCTCTTCAAATCTGTGTTGTATGCCTCCAGTGTATTTTCATAGAGTAGAAAAGTCATCGGGTTGGATTTTCTTTTTTAAGGAGGTACCAGGGATCAAACCCAGGACCTCGTACATGGGAAGCAGTCACTCAAACCACTGAGCTACACCCACTGCTCTCCAGTGTATTTTTAATTAAATTTATTGTGCCTTTTATTACAATAAGATCTGTTATTTATCTTTACATACTTTCAAATTCTTCTTTATGCTCACCCAGTGTCTACTTAATATCCTTAATCTCTTTAGCCTTCTTATTTTACTAATTAAAGAGATTTGTTTGAACCTCTGTATTTATTTGTCTCAAATCTTGTATGTCATATGGAGGTTTAATTTGTTACTTTGACTGGGTCATATCTTCTTGTTTCTTAGTATGGCTTGTAATTTTTTGCTATCTCAGCATTTCATTTTCCCTGGGGAGGAGACCCTATAGGCTGCCCAACTTCTCTTTGATGAGAATCTGCATTTTCCTGACATATCCAGGAGATGGCACACTTCAGCCAGCTGTTCACCACAGCCCTAAAGTAGTGCTGTGACTTATTCTCAGTTGACTTAGCCCCTGTTAGGGGCATCATTGAGAATGAGGCTGCCAGCTGCACCGTGATGAAATTGTTGCATAGATCCCAAACCCTGTGGTCTGAATTCTCTAATCAAACACCACAACCTATGTTGGGCTTTGACCCCCTCCTTTTCTTGGGGAAGAGCTGCCCTTCCACAAGCTGTTTCTCACTGCTCCAGGAGGGCACTGTGTCTCTAAATTAGCCCCAGTTCCTCCTCTGCCAGAGATAGGCTTAAAACAGAGACTGCTGTTTGCATTCTGAGCTGATCAGGTTGAAACTGCCCATGTTGCATGGGGAAACTGATCAAACTCTGCCCAACTTCCTCCCCTCTTGGAGTGGGTTTGGATCCCAAGGTGCAGTTGGGAATCTGAGTTTTCCTGCCTGAAACTGTCTGCAGTTGTCCTGAAAAACTGATCAAACTCAGCCTACCTTTCTCCCCTGCTGGAGGCCCGGTTGAAGCCCAGGCTATGGGTAGTAATCTGATCTGGGCAGAAAGAAGTTGCTCCTTACCATCCAGGAGGTCACTGTGATTTCCAGTCAGCCTTGCTTCCTCTCCTGCCAGGGGCGGAGTTAAAATGAAGGCTGCTGTCTCTTTCTGACTTGGACGGGTTAGCTGTATTTAAAACTGGAATCTAGCTAGCCAAATTTACTAATCAATAGCAGTAGTAGGTGCCAGGCCATTTCCTCCTACCCCATTTTTGGGAAGTGGAGATTCTAGTTCCAGCTGGCAAGTGGCTTCAAGGTGGCCTGCCATGCCAGTGGGGAATGGGTACCAGCCTCCACAGCATGGAAGGACCTATGCACAACTCTTAACCGTATATTATCAGTCTTTTCCTTCCACTCTTTCTGGATGGTGTACAATGTTCTGGTCTCAGGGAGCACCCCAGACAGATGATTTCGATAGATCCTGGCTGATTACTACCTGCCTACAGGAGGAGCTGAATCTTAGAGCTTCCTACTCTGCTGAAATCTCACCCTCCCCTCGCAATCATTTTTAAAATTCATTTTCTTCATCAATAAAGTGCAAAAAATAAAAGCAAACTGATAGGAGTTTTTCGTTAGGTGAAATGTAATAATCTATCTAAAGTGTTAAGAATACAACCATAATAAAACCTAATATTATTTTTATTCCTGTTAATATTATTCTGTGCCAGGCACTTATCTAAGTCCTTTATATTTATGAACTCATTTAATCTTCATAATATATCCATGAGGTGGGTATACGTGTAACAGATTTTAAAGATTAGGAAACTGAATCACAGAGAGGTTAGACACTTGTCCAAGGTCACCTACCTAGGAAATGGTTGAGTTATATGCAAATGCTAACATAAGCATCATAGGAAATTAACACCATTCATACATAGTGGTTTAACAAATAAAGTCTTGTAGGAATTGAGATGTATTTTCCACAATTCTTGGGTTTATGTATAATAGAAACCTAACTTATCATAGATGAGAGCAGGTTGGCCATTAGCTCCAGAAAGGTGAATGGTAGATATGGACTTAGAGATTATTGGATTCAGGAATTTGTACACCATCAATTTCCTCTTTCTGGATCTTATTTTGCCTTCCCTTTTTGTGTTAATTTCTCCATGATACTGGAACCTCTGCCAATGTCAGGCCCAGTATTTATATCCTTATACATGTATGGCTGGGTAGGAAAAAAGACATTCATTTTTTTCCAGGTTCAGTTTGCACAATATCAGGGAAGCACTCTGATTGGCCAAGATTGGGTTCATGTGCTGACCGTGGGGTAATGTGAAAAGGAGTTCAGGTCTAGAAAAAAGCAGGAGGAGCAACCCAAAGAAGGTTATTGCATTTATGGGTGTGAAGGACACAACTATTAAAATGTGTGTATGTTACAAAGGAGGAATTGAGTAAATTTGTGCAGATAGAGAGAAGAGGAGCTGGTGATTTCTGAAATGGCTACCATGCCTGGAAGATTATGTAAGCTTCATTTTATTCTACCATGTATTTTTAAATCAATTCATTGTGTCTTTAATTAAAGTTGTATTTGATAAATTTCAGAAGCCCTCGACATTTTATATATATGGCATCCTAATAGAAGGGATTGTACTAAGATGAGTTCCTCTCCTTAGAAGGTATATAGGCATAAAAATGTAAAATACTTTGAAAGGAAAAGAAATCTTAATTCATTAGAAAAGGTTAGCTGAATGATTTTCTTGATTATTTCTATCTTCTAAAAAGGTAGATATTATGTGGTAATTGTTCTTTTAACTACTGACACAATTAACACCTAATGCATGAGAAATATAATTTATGGTTTTATTTGGCATGTACTTAAGTACCTGCGTAGCAATTACTAGTGTGACATTTTGTCTGTGCTATAAAGCATTGTACATCCTCCCTTTTATCAATTTAAAATTGAAGTAAAAAGTCTTGCTCATTGGGGAGTACCTGCCCTGATCTTATCTGTTAGAATGAAAATATGATTGCTTTACTGACACTATAAATTTTGCTTTGCCAACTATAGGACCCTCTGCAGTAGAAATCTACACCCATTAGTGTGACTTTTTGCTCTTTAGGAAGTTGTTTTACCTTTACTATACTTAAAAAGAAAACTTTTCCTCTGTTTTTTCTTCTCAAATTATACAGCAATTGAACATCACAAAGGAATATTTCTTATGAAATATGCGATAGTAACATTTCTCTCTATTGTAATGACTAACATAAGGATCTGATTCAAATGGTGAGCGAATATCAAAATTCTAAAGTTGAATGAAAGAACGTCACTTTCTTTCCTTGAAATAAGTAGTGAAATGGCCCTGTTGGGTGAATTTTTCTTTAATTTTTCCAATTTACAATGAATTGGAAACACAAACAGGCAATAACTGTCACTGTCTTGAAAGTTAAAGTGAAATCCTTGTTTATATGGTCTCTGTAGACATTTTCATGCCAAAGGTTGTGATTTCTCTAAGGTTCTTTTACTACCCAATGACCCATATGCTTTGGATGAAGCTCTGATCTTGGATCTGATTTTTTCTTAAACTGATAGCATTCAACTTTTAAAAAAAATATTTTTCTCCTTTTTCTACCTTTCTATAATATCATACCTTTTTTTCCCCCTTTTCCTTCTATTCTTTAATATTTTTTTGAGTTAAAAGGAAAGGAAAAGACAACTTTTTATTCACTTCAAAATACTTTCCTATCTTACCACTCTTGGAAAGCCTCTTTTTCATTACACAATTGCAGAATAAACTTGTGGTTAATACCTTATTTATACAAACTGAAGGCTGTTATATCTGTGTTTGGCGACCTTGAAACTGTATTGTGCTTAGTGCCCTTTTTATAACCTTAATTACTGGGGAATACAGAGCTTTAAAGAAAGACTAACATTTCACTTTAACATCCACAATAATCTATTATAAAGCCAGCTAAGCCAGTCCCCAAATACAGAGAAATGTTATTACATGCTCAGCTAGCTGTCAAGGGGGCATGAGTCAGTGGCTTACAGTTATCAAAAGTAACAAGGTTGTTCAGAAATTTCTCCAACAAAGCCAGCCAGCTTATGGAAGGATTAAGCTCTCTTTGATTAGAACAACTGGAACATGTCCTACCCCTTTAATTAGTATTCCTTTTTGCTTGGTAGAGCCTGGTAATTTGACACTCACATTAGGCATCTCAAGAAAAGATTTGGCATTTTGTCCCACTCAGGAGTTACAGCCATGGTATAAACTTCTGCATCAAATAAAATTTGAGCTGCCTAAGGATTTATGTTCAAAACCCTGTAAAATCCCAAGGGTACTGTGGCTCTAATAGACAAAATGTAATAACACTCCAATATAATATGTGGCAGGAGACTAGGTTAGCCTTCAGGCATAGTATATTACCCTAAGGCCACGTTCTTTTTACTTTCTATCTTTAGGAACAAAAAGTTTTATGTCAGCTTTATTGATGTTTTACAGGTTTACATTTTAATTCATACCTTAAGGCAACTCAGAGAGAGAAGACCCCTAGATAGGCTGCTGGATTACTTAGAGAGTCAGGATCATTTAAGTGACCTCTCTAAACAGAGCAGAACAGAGACCAGGAGGAATGAGGGAAGAAGCTGAATGCTGCTTCAAGGACCACATGATCTATTTGGAAACAAATGTAGGCAGAAATAGCTCCTTCCCCCAGTTTTCAGTCTTTATTTAAAGCATTTAACTCTTTTTATGCACCCCAATTTTCTCTGCTTGATTTTCATTTCTTTTTTCTCTTTTGCTTATTGTTTTTCTTTCCTCCACTCCTTCTCTCATTTCCGCCATGACTCTGCATGGGTAAGTATTGAATAGGAGACATTCTATTGTGAAAATTGTCTAGTGTTTTCCCCACCTTTGTAGAAATAACTTTTGAAATTGAAGACTTTTTACTTCATATAGCTCTGAATATGGAAAGAGAAGAGTAAATTTAAAACAATGAAAGAACTCAATTAGAAATAGACAGACGACCTAAAAGAACAATGAGCAAAACACTTGGAAGGATACTTCAAAAAATGACATCCAAATGGCTAATAAACATATAAAAAGGAGCCCAGGCTCATTTTTTCATCGGAAAAAAAGACAAATCAATCCCATTAAGCTGCTACCACTGAACAGCTAAAATGAACAAGTTTAACAATATCAAGTATTGGTACAGATGAAGGGTAATAGTAAAACTGATATGCTGTTGGTGGGAGTGTAAATTGGTTAACTTGCAAAAACTGTTTGGTTAAAGCTGAGCATATGCAAAACTAGCAATCCAATACCTAGGAATATACCAAAAATAAATGATAATGCTGAATGAAAGAAGCCGGACACAAAGAGTAAAAATGTTTGATTGTATTTTATAAAGAACAAAAAATGCACAAAATTAATCTCTTATAGTTAAGTCAGGATAATGTTTACCTTTGGGGTGATGGGGCATAATGAAAGGGCATAAGAGAATTGAGGATGCTGGTAATGTTCTATTTTTTATCTGGATAGTAGTTATATCAGTATGATGAATCTGTGAAAATTCATTGACTATAAGGCAGTGACTACAGAATAAATGAGAGTAAAGAAACCTGCTTCATTTAATGAAATAATAGTAATGATCACAACATAGTGAGGATAGATGATTTAAAGATATTTATAGAAGCATGGATGCTTTACAATAATCATATAAAGAAGGTAATATTATCCCCATTTTATAGGTGAGGAGACTGAGGCTGAGACTGGTTAGAACATCTTCCCATTATTGCACAGTTAACAAAGGACAGACCTAGGTTTAAGTACTTTGGCATCTGTCTATTAATCATGGCTTTATCACCCACCTAAGAATTTTCAGAAGAAAATTTCTGTAAGTTTAATGAAAAATCAAGTCCTAGGGAATTTTGTTATTTTTTTTCCATAAATCGTAAGAGGAAAATTAACTCATTCAATTGAGTGAGATTCATCTCATTGAATCTTCACAAAACTATGAGACTTAGAGAGATTAAATAATTGGCCAAAAATTAGAGTGCCACTAGATAGAAGAATTTGGGTTTGAATGTATCCAAGTTGATTTATATATATGCACAAAACAATAGTACCAGTTAACCAGGATTAAAGAATGCTTACTGAGGCCTACTGTCATTTAAAGAGGGGTTCTCCTGGCAGGATGGCAACCTAATGATCCAGTATGATATTGACTCTGGCCTTGTGACATCTGTGGTATTTAGGAAAACTAGAGTTTGGAATCCTGAAAATTTCAAAGAATTAGGCTATGTATGAATCCAAACTGTGAATATATGTTGCTAATATTATTTCTATGGTCAATATATGCTGAACTACTAACACAATCTCCATAGTCATTGCATACTAAGTTTCACATATTTCCAGTGCTTATCCCATGGCCAGTCATAGAGTGGATATTCAGGAACTAGTTCAAGAAGAAATTATTGCATGTGCATAATGTCTTTATTAATATAAAGCTTTCTATTTTTCCGAGAATATTACATGTTTTATCATCATGCTGTGAAACAAGTTTTAAGCCTACAGACCAAGTAGTAATTACAATTAGGTGAAACTAGAGGAGTGGGATAAACATACTGAATCTAAACCAAGAGTAACCTATCAGACAAAAAAAAGTACTCTCATAGTCATTGCATATATAAATAGTAGATAGGTTTCACATGCCTAGTTCAAAATACTAGTAAATCAAGAAGTGATCTATTATTTTTTCATCTGGATGCTCTCCTTGATAAATTATTTCATGTATTAAACAGTATCAAATACCAATTTTCCAAAACATCCATTTATATATTTAGGCTTTAAAACCTATTTCATACCATTATTTTAGTTATTCTGTCAATCTAAGCCTTAACAAATCAGCATTCTAAGATTGATTCAATTTAATCTCTGATTCCTAGTGAGAGAAAGAGTGAACATTTTGGAAGCTCACATTATATGGACCTTCTACAATTTTGTTTTATACTTCTGTTTCATAGGTACCATGAAAATAATGTCATACTGTTGCTGATGAAAATATGGTTGACAAGAAAATTCAATTAGTTCCTTCATCTTGACTTAGTCACCACAACTTCATTAAAGTATACTTTGATCATATTTGCTCTTGAATGTGCATTTACCTGGGTCTGGTCTCAGAAAACATAATTCTATGTCTTCACGTTTCTGGCTAGTCAGCCTCTCAATTTCCATTTTCTGACAATCATCATCATTAATATATGAAGGATGTATTTTATGAAATTCTGCATTGCCTACAAGACCATTTATATTGGTGTGTGATAAAACTGGATGGGTATTATGTTTAAGTCTCTTTTTATGTGTATGGCCTTAGGAAAAAAAAAGCTGTTAATACCACTTGGTTTTCAGTTTCACATTTGCAAAAGTAGATACTGGAATATTGTGAGGATTAAATAAATTAATGAGTGCTAAGTGAGGCACACAGTTCTTAGGCTATATAAACAAATCAAAATAGTGTTATTTCATCACTGGTAGGCTACGTCTTTGTCAGAAGGGCAAATTGGAAGTAGGTCAGAATGTAATGTTGCTTCAGAAAAATGTGAGATAGGTTGGCAAAAGGTAGAAGGTGAAATAAAAGGGATCAACTATGTGTACTGTTTTTGAAGCTTTACATATATTTCCTAATCTAATTACAAAACCCTTTGCAGTGGAAATATCATCCAAAATTTTAAGAAGACAAAGCTGGAAATATCTGTTTCACTCAAGATCATATGTGAAATTTATAATTGCAGGCTGCTAGATTCCTAAGTCTGTACACTCTTAGTAGAATTAAAGGGTTCATTCTCTTGATTAATAAGAATCTTAGCAACACAAAAAGGTTACAATAGGAAAAAAAATAATTTTTGTACCCCATTTCATTCCATAAAAGACGGAACATTTCCTCCTTATTCTTTTAAAAAAATTGAAACATTCCCTTACTCTCTGCTTTTAGGTAAATATATCATAAATCCATAAATTTTTATTTATAGTTAATAATGAACTTACACCCCTTAGCAGAACTCTCCACAATCTTGTTCAGAAAATTTAACCAAAAAGAAAATTTCCTAAGTAACTCTGCAAAACCAGCATTAACCTAATACCAAAACAGGCAAAGACATTACAAGAAAACTACAGACCAAAATTTCTCATGGACATAGAAGTAATAATCCTCAACAAAATCTTAGCAATTTGAATCCAACAATTTATGAAATGAATTATACACTATAATCAAATGGGCATTATTCCAAGTATGCAAGTCTTGTTCAACATTCAAAAATCAATCATTGTAATCCATCATATTCATAGGTAAAGGAGAAAAATCACGTTTGTGTCAATTGATGCTAAAAAATCATTTGACAAAAACTAATACCTATTCTTGATAAAATAAAATTTAAAAAACTCATCAAACAAGGACTAAAGGAAAACTTTCTCAACTTGATGAGAATATCTACAAATTCCTACCCCTAAGTCGCACTAAATGGGGACAAACTGGATGCTTTCTCTCTAAGATCAGAATCAAGGCAAGAACATCCTTTTTCACCATTCCTTTTGAACATGGTGCTGGAAGTCCTAGCCTGCCTATTAACACAAGGAAAAAAGCATATAGATACAGACTGGAAAGGAAGAAAGAAAACTGTACTTATTCACCGATGACATAAAAGTTTATGGAGAGCTCCAAAGAATCTACCAAAAAAGAAAAAAAAAACCATAGAACTAGATTTAAGTGAGTATACCAAGGTTCTAGGATACAAAATTAGCATACAAAAGTAAATTGCTTTCCTGTATAACAAATATAAGCAATTGGAATTTTGTTAAAAACAAAACAAAACAAAAAGCATTTACAACACAGAAAAAAGAAAGAAATTTGTAGATATATTGTAAAAAAATATGTACAAGATCTCTATGTGGAAAACTGCAAAACTGATGAAAGAATTCAAAGATCTAAATAAATAGAGAAATATCTCATGTTCATGAATTGGAAAATTCAATATTATTAAGATGTTGATTTTTCTTAACTTGATCTGTAGATCCTGTGCAATCGAAATCAAAATCACAGCGAGTTACTTTTTAGATATTGTCAAAATGATTCTAAAGTTTATATGGAAAGGTAAAATTCCTAGTGTAGCAAAATAATACAAGAGACCCATCTTAAGTCCATAGATAAATATAGGTGGAAAGGGAAAGGATGGAAATTGTAATGAAAAGAGAGCAGGGGTGGCTAAATTAATACCAGACAAAATAGACTTTAAGTCAGAAACTGTTACAAGAGACAAAGGATGACATTATATATCAATAAAAGGGTTAATTCAACAGGAAGATTTAATAATTATAAACATATATGCACTTAACAGCAAAATGCCAGGATATGCGGAACAAACATTGATAGAACAGAAGTGAGAAATAAATTTCTACAATAATAGTTGGAAGTTTACATACACCACTTACAAAACTGGATAGAACATTTAGACAGAAGATCAATAAGGAAATACAGGTCCTGAACAACTCTATAAACCAACTAGATCTAACCGACATATACAGAATTCTTTACCCTACAATGGCAGAATACACATTGTTTTCAAGTGCACATGGATCACTGTCTGCAACAGACCCTATGTTAGGACAAAAGAAAGGTCTAAATAAAATTTTTAAATAGTTGAAATCACAGAATGGAACCTTTCTAACCACAGTGGAATGAAGCTAGACAGCAATAACAAGGGAAATTGGAAATTTTACAATTTTAATAAGTGGAAATTAAGTAGCCCGCTCTGAAACAACTAATGAGTTAAAGAAGAAATTATAAGAGAATTACAAAAATACCTAGGAACAGATGAAAACAAGGATAAAACATGTCAAAATTTATGGGATGCAGCAAAAACAATGCTCAGGGCGAAATTTATTGCTATGAATCTCAACTTAAAAACTTTACATCTTGAGGAACAAGATAGCCATGTAAATCCAAAATTAAGAGAATAAAAGAAATAGTTAAGATTAGAATGGAGATAAAATAGAGAATAAAGTTAGTTCTTTGACAAAATCAATAGACTTGACAAACTTTTAGTTAGACTGACATAGAAAAAAAGAAAGGATACAAATAATGAAAATCAGAAATCAAAAGGGGGAGATTAGAATTAGTTATTTAATCAGAAACATTTGTGATATTTAGTGAAACATGTTTATTTAAGATTAATACCTGATTAAACAATTCAGGTATGACTCTAGGAAATTGACCTCAATTGACCACAGAAAAGGTTGTTAAAGATATAAGAAACTATGTTCTGAAACTAAAACATAATGAATATTCAGAGAGTCTATAACAATTTATTTTTCTAAAATATTCAAAAGAATGGTAATATTGAGTCCAGTTTTGAGGAATGGTTTAAGTAAAGTTATGTGTGTGGATACATAGTTTCTGTTTTTACTAGTTAGTTGAAAGGAAAGCAAATATAACTTTCTGGTAGAAAAGAATAGAAATTTTACCACAATAATTTTTGTTGTTGCCCAAAGTAATAATGCATTAAAATAAATAGCATATCCTTAGGACTATTTCAATTCTCTGTCATATGGTGTGTTCTGATGACTAAATTCTAAATTCTGATGATGAAAAAAATAAAAAAATAATGTGTAAAAATGAAATAGATTATTCTCAAATAATTCTGAAATCTGAATAGTTTATCATAGTAAATATATAACCCAAAATATTCAATGAATTATCTCAATTTTAGCCTTTTTCATTTGTGTGATATGAGAATTTTTATTTTTGTTTAAAATAACCAATAAGATGTGAATCATGTATCATTGTTTTATTGTTTTAGCTTGTGGTAATCCAGCTCTCAAGGTTAATGTTTTCTAACGTTCATTCAGTCATTCAACAAATATTAATTTTGTGCTTGTCATGTGCTAGGTACTGGGGATACAACAGTGAAAAACACTTGACATATATTACTGAATTTATGGACCTCAAACTCTATAAGGGAGATAAGTAATAAACAAGATAAATAAGCAAAATATATGCAATGTTAGATATTGATATATGCTAAAGAGAAAAAATAATGCAGGGAGGAAAACTGAAATTTTAGACAAAGAGGCCGGAAAAACACTAGATGAAAGAAAATGCTTTTGTAAATAACTAATCTAGAGGAGAAAAAAATCAGGGTGAGAGAAAACCAAGAAAACAGACCCAGTGGTTCCTGGCTTGCTTGAGAAACTCTCAGATGACCATCATTGTTAGTGGGAGGAAGTGAAGGGGACTGTAGCAGAACATGAGCTCCCAAAAGTAATGGGGGCCAGATTGTGTAGGTTCCATGAGGTCATTGTAGGAAATCTGTTTTTTGATTCTTTGAGTAATGTAAGAAGCCATTAGTTGGTTTTCAACAAAAACATATCATGAGCTGGCATTTATTTTAATAGAAGCACTCTGGCTGCTATGCTGAGAGAAGACTGAAAAAGGCAAAAGATGACTGACAATTTAGAGAGAGATTTCAATAATCCAGGTGTGATATAGTGCTGACTTGGATCAGGGTGTTGAAAGTTGTGGTTGAGAACTGTTCTGATGTTGAATTTATTTTAGAGAACCTAGATGATCATCTATCAGTATAAAGAACTAGTGAAAGGTAAGTAAAAAATGACTCAAATGATTTGCTCTAATTGATTAGATAAATAAGGTTGCCATTAGCTGAGATGTGTAATATCATGGGAGAAGAAGGAGTTACAGGAATATCAGGAGCTCTGTTTTGGGTATGTTAAGTTTGGGATAAGCTTTACACGTTTAAATAAGAATAATAATTAGATAGTTGGATATATGAAATTGGAGTGCAACGTGGATTAGGAAAAAATTAGGGATTATTTGACATAGATATGGTTTTAAAACCATAAAACTGGTTGAAATCCAACAGAGTAAGTATATATATTTAAGATGTGTTTCAGGGAGCCTAGGGCAGTCCAAAATATAGAAGTTGGGGAGATGAAAGGCAGCAGCAGTGGTAAATTTGATGGAAAACCAGGTGAGGGAGGTACACTAGAAGCTATGTGAAAAAAATGATTTAACAGAGGAGAGAGTGATCCCCTGCATCAATAATACAATAGCTGCTCATAAATCAAGTAAGATAAGGAATGAGAAATAAAAATTGGATTTAGTATCTACTAGTTAAGGTCACTGGTGACTTCAGTGAGATCAGTTTCATTGTAGTATGATGTGGAAAAAGAAAAACCTGATTGGAATGGGTTCATGAGAGAAGAAAAGGAAAGAAATTGGAAGCAGCAAGTAGAGATATTTCCTTTAAGGACATTCATAATAAAAGGAAAGAAAAATGGGATGGTGCCCAGAGGAGAAAATAAGTTAAGATAAAGATTGTTTTTCTCAGTATTTTTTTAAGATGGTAAAAATATTATCATGTTTGGAAGCCATATTAATTTACTAGAGCTGCTACAACAAATAAACACAAACTGGGTGACAACAGAAACTTAGTCTCTCACAATTTTGGTGGTAGAGGTTCAAACTCAAGTTGAACCTCAACTTGACTTGTCAACAGGGTGACATTTCCTTTGTGGAGAATCCTTCCTTGCCTCTTCTTGCTTCTCATTGCTCTCAGCACACCTTGGCATCCTTGGCTGCATCACTCCAATCTCTGCCTCTGTAGTCACCTTGCCTCCTCCTCTTTCTGTGTCTGTGTCTTCTTTTCTGTTTCTTTATAATGCCATTTGTTATTAGATTTAGGGCCCACTGGGTAATCAAGATGATCACACTCCATGACCTTTAATTTAATTCCATCAGCAAAAACCCCTTTTTCCAAATAATGTAACAACCACAAATATGGATATTAGGATATGGATATATCATTTGAGGGGAGGGAGATACTGTTCAGCACATTGCAGATTCTAATGGAAATTATGCATCACAGAAGGAAAAACTGATGATGCAGGAGAGAAGCAGAGATTTACTGAATCAATATACTTGAAGGTGAGAGGAGATGGGGATTAGTGCATGAATGGAACACAGGAGGGTCTTCCCATTGTTAACAGGAGAAATTCTAGTGATTATGTGTAGTAAATGAGTAGACTTAGTGGTAACTTAAAGGTTCTCTTCTGATTTCTTCATTTTTTTTTTTAGTCAAGAAACAATCCATGGCAGTTACTTAAGAGGGTGGTATCCTTGTGATCCTTATGAATGTTTGACCTTAGAGACAGCTAAATAAAAGGGCATATTCAACTCTCTTGAAACTCTAGAATATGACTGAGACTGGAGCAAAACTCAGTGAATTCTGGTTCAAAAAAATATCTAAAATTCTAGGAAACCAGAGGAACAAATTTACTGGTTTAGACCCCTACCCCATGCTCAGATCAATGTAGCAGTTTGTGTGACTCATGGCAGTGGCGCCACATCCCAGGCATATTCTAGCATAGTCTCTGGTTACTAATCTACCCATAGTGGCAATTTAGTAGCCCATGCTTAGGGTCACAAGGCCCCATAGACCCATGATTGTGCTTTAGCAGTCCACATGAGTAAATTCAGAACAGCTCCCATGAAACTGGATCAACCCTTGGTAGTATTTTGACAAGCCATGCTCATACCCAGCCTGGGTCTTAGGATGTAATTTCTGGTCCATCTAAACAAAAACTTTGGGTGCCTTCCTACATTGACCCCACGGATGACAGACTCAGGGCATGGGCCAGTTAGTCTTCAGGTTAAAAGGAAAGGATAGTAGATAGTACTTGGAGCAGTATGAATAAATAAAGGATGCTGGTAAAGGTAATTATATGGATAAATACAAATCCAGTAGTATTGTATTCTCTGTAAGTATCTTCATTTTTTATTTCTTATTGTATTTAGAATACAATTGAATAAGAACTCATCATATTTTTATGTTATGAACAGGCAAATATGAAGAGATAATTTGCAACCAAACAAAATAAAGAGAGGGAACAGCGAGCTATAGGAACAAAAACTGTGTATGCTATTGAAGTTAGGGTGGTATCCTTTGAAACTAGTTGCTTATAGTTCTAAGTTGTTAAATAAAAACTCCAAAGTAACTACATAGAAAGTATTTAAAATATATTCAGAAATGGAGATGAAAAACTGATCACATCTGTTACATTACAATAAAATCAATTATACAAAAAAGAAAGCTGCAAGGAAGGAAAAGAGGGACAAAAATGATATAAGAAACATAAAATACAATGGACAAAATAGGTGAAATAAATTAAGACTTATCAGTAATTACACTGAATGTAAATAGATTAAACTTTTCCATCAAAAGTCATAGACTGGTATAATGGATGAAAAAAAAGGACACTCTATATGTTGTTTACAGGAGACTCACCTTAGAACCAAAGAATCAAGTAGGTTGAAAGTGAAAGGTTGTTAAAAAATATTCCATGCATATAGTAACCAAAAGAGAGTGGGGTGGCTATAGTAATATCAGATAAATAGATGTCAAGCAAAAAACTGTTACAAGAGACATAGAAGTATGCTATATATTAATAAAAGGATCAATCCACCAAGAAGATATAACAATTATAAATGCATATGTACCATATCACAAAGCCCCAAAATGCATGAGGCAAACAGTGACAACATTGAAAGGAGAAACAGACACTTCAAAATAATAATTGGGGTCTTCAACACACCACTTACAATAATTGATAAAACATCCAGCTAGAAACAGAGGACTTGAAAATTCTATAAACCAATTAGATGTAACAGACATATATATAGAAAATTTCACCCAAGAAGAGTGGATTATATAATCTTCTCAAGTGCACTTGGATAATTCTTCAGGATTGGCCCTATGTTAGGTCACAAAACAAGTCTCAATTCATTTACATAGATTAAAATAATATAAAGTATCTTATCCAACAAAAATGGAATGAAGCTAGAAATCAATTACAGAAGAAAAACTGGAAAATTCAACATTATGTGGAAATGAAACCACAGACTGATATGATCAATGGATCAAAGAAGAAATCACAAGGAAAATTAAGCTGCCTTTTCTCACAGAAATGGAAAGGTCAACTCTCAAATATGTATGGATTCACAAGGGACCTCGAATAGCCAAGTCAATAATTAAAAAAAAAAACAAAGTTGGAGGTCTTTCATTTCCCGATTTAAAAACTTATTCCAACGTCACAGTGATTAAAACATTTGATACTGACATAAAGATAGACATATAGACAGATGGAATCAAATAAAACTGAGAGTTCAGAAATAAACTCTTGTATCTATGGATAACTGATTTTTGACAAGAATGCCATGTACATTAATTTGGGGGAAAAAGTTCTTCAACAAATGGTCTTGGAAAAACTGCTTATCCATTTGCAAATGAATGAATATGAACCCCTACCTCATACCACACACAAAAATTATAGCTAAATGGATGAAGGACCTAAACATCAGAGCTAAAACCATAAAACTCCTGGAAGGAAACAGGGGTAGACCATCATAACCAGGGATTTAGCAGTGATTTCTTTGATATGATATTGAAACCATGAGCAACAAAGGAAAAATAGGTAAAATGGACTTTGCCAAATTTAAAAACTTTTGTACATCAAAAGACACTATCATGGAAGCGGAAAGTAAACTTACAGAATGGGAGAAAATAATTGTGAACCACATATCTGATAAGGGTTTAACATACAGGATATACAGGCATACCTCGGAAATATTGCAGGTTCAATTTCAGACCACTACAAAAAATGAGCCACATGACATTTTTGGGTTCCTTGTGCATATAAAATTATGTTCATATTATATTATGAAAAAAATTATGTTGGAAAAAAAAAAGGCATGTACATACCTTAATTAATTTGTGACACAGAGACACAAAGTGAGCACATGCTGTTGGAAAAATAACACTGATAGGTCATGCTGGGTTGCCACAAAGCTTTAGCTTGTAAAAAAATGCAATATCAGTATATTAGTTAGCCAAAGGAGTGCTGATACATAGTACAAGAAATCTGTTAGGTTTTATAAAGGGTATTTATTTGGGGTAAAAGCTTACAGTTACCAGGCTGTAAAGGGTAATTTACTTCCCTCACCAAAGTCTGTTGCCATGTGTTGGAACAAGATGGCTACCAACATCTGCAAGGGTTCAGGTTTCCTATTTTTCTTTAAGCTCCGTGGTCCCAGCTTCTTCCAATATGAGCTGTAGGCTGGGATAAGTCTCGTCTTTCTCCAGGGGCTTGTTTCTCTCAGGGCTCAGCTGCTCTGCTCTCTCCACAAGGTCAGCTGTAAACTATCAGGGGAATGGCTTGTCTCTCTTCCCAGGGCCTCTGCTGTGTCTAATGGAGCCTTTTCTCTTTCCTCATGTATCTGCTTCTCTGTATGTTTACTTCCCAGGGCTCCAATATCAAAACTCCAACTAACTCCTCTGCCTTGTCATTTTCTCTGTGGCTCCCTACCTGCCAAGGGAGTGGGGACTCAACTTCCTACTCCATTTCTCTAAAGAAGGTATACAAATATCCAATAAATATATCTGTGGTCATTAAGGAAATGTAAATCAAAGACACCAACTCATACTCACTAGGATGGTAATTATTTAAAAATCAGAAAATATTAAGTGTTGGTGAGGATGCAGAAAAATAGGAACCCTTATACTTTGTTGGTGTCAC
This sequence comes from Cabassous unicinctus, assembly GCA_029593785.1. Taxonomy (NCBI): domain Eukaryota; kingdom Metazoa; phylum Chordata; class Mammalia; order Cingulata; family Chlamyphoridae; genus Cabassous; species Cabassous unicinctus. The sequence continues at coordinate 24,916 of JAQZBX010020201.1, forward strand.
TGTAGACCCTGCATAGCCATTGTGAAATCAGTTTGGCAGTTCCTCATACATGTAACCAGTAAATTACCATATGGCCCAGCAATTCCACCTCTTAGTATATATTCAAATGGATTGAAAGCTTGGACTTAAACAGATACTTGAAAAACAATGTTTATAGCAACATTATTCACAATATCCCCAAACAATCCAAGTGTCCATCAATGAATGAATGGATAAACAAGATGTGGCATATCCATATAATGGAATACTAAGCCATAAAAAAGAATGATGTTTTGATGCATGCTACAACATGGATGAATCTTGAAGGCGTCATGTTGAGTGAAGTAAGTCAGACATAAAAAATCAAATATTGTATCATATTTTTATGAAATACCGCAAAGAAGCAAACTTCATTGAGACAGATGGAGGTTAATAGGTTAGCAGTGGCTGGTTGGGGATGAGGCTGGAAAAGAGAGTTATAGTTTAATAGATGAGTACTTTCTGTTTGAGGTGATGAAAAAGTAGTGGTAATGGATATAGGTAATGGTAGCACAATATTGTGAATACAATTAATACTACTGAATTGTACACTTGCAATATTGTTAAAATGGGAAATTTGTGTTTGTATATTTGTTACTATACTAAAAAGTTTAAAATAACAAAAGAAAAAATTCATTGCCTTGGGTCGTTTTTTCCCCAGAAATTCTGAGATGAGGATTTTTGTGCAGCAATTTGTTAAGGAAGTACTCTCAGGGGAGAGCTTCAAAGGTGAGGAGGAAGGTGCAAAGGGAAGGAGAACAAGCCAAGAAGAAGGCAGTTTCAGGCACAGTCCTGACAATCTTCAGCCTGTCCTTGTAGAGAAGTTCTGGAGTGTAAATTACACCTAAAGTTTGTCCTGACCAAAGACAAGTGAGCTGGACTTTCATATAACCATGTATATTAGTCATTGATTAAAGGTTTCCCAGGGTGACACAGTCCCAGAATTTCTGTTACAAGGCAGGTTCTATTAGTCTGAGAGTCCTCTGGAAAAAAGCCTGGGGTGCTGGCTGAAGTGAAAGCACTTTGAAGTTAAGGGCCAAACAACAGCAACAACAACAAAGAATTTCTCTGTGGAGCAAGACATTGTTCAGTACAATCATTGATTGAGGATGAAGATGAGAGAGAAGATATTGGACATTTGAGGAGAAAAGAATAAAAATCAAATAGCTGTCCAGGAGGCTAGGGGGAAAATTGACTTGAGTAATAAAGGAAAATGCTGGAGAGAGTTAAAAAAAACCTACTGCATTTAAAGTATGACCAGTAACTATGCATGTGAATTGCCCTCTAGCCACATTGAGCATAGGGTAGTGAGAAACAGGGATTTATTCAAGTTTGTGGTTCCACCAAAAATGATGACAACATTGAGAGGCAATGGAGTGTATGCTATATGCAAAAGAGATTTACCAGGAGTTTAAGTTGGGTAAGGTGGGAAGAGAGAATCTGTGGAGGGTGAAGGGCAATGAATACTTTAGTAGGATAAATTGATTGAAGGTGGTTTGAAAGATTGTTGGAGTTGGGATACTAGTGGAAGTAAACTGGAAAGATAGGAAGGGGCAATAGAACAACTGGATATTCGAAATTGCAATTAGAAAGGGGATGAAGTTATGGTAATGGTAATGTCAGAGTTAGGATCATGGGAAGGAGTGGCTAAAATGGAATGGAAGACAAGATGATTGAAAGAGAAAGTCAAGAAACCAAGATGCCAGTATATTGACAGGAACATACATGCAGATATTGAAATCACAAAGAATTACTGGAGTAGTAGTATAGAACATTACACTAAGATTGGAATTAAAATCTTTAAGGAATAAGAGGGAGTGACACCATTGGTAGATGACAACAATTAAAGTATTAGAAATGTAAGCTGTAGACTGACAATATGAGGTTCAGAGTTGTATGTTGTAAGGAAAGGAGAGGAAAAATATTCTAGATGCTGCAAAAACAGATGAGAAGAATACCCACTCCATTTCCAAATCTAAAAGTACAACGGCTTTGGGAGAGTAATAAGCCCCCTCATGATAGGACTTCAGGAAAAGTGTTATCAGGGGAGCCAAGTATCAGAAAAGGTGAAGGGAAAAGAGGAATTTGCTCACAACTGACCTTGAATTTCAGAGGATACAATGAAAGAGTTTTAGGAGATGGTGAGGTGGGAAGGAAGAGTATACAGATTTAGTAGGAGAATGAGAGTGGGAATGTGGGAGCACTGAGTTGAAAAATGTCTTTCCAGGATAAATAAGAAATTTAAGTCTCCTACTTGACTTCTGCTGATGGAAGTGTATTCAGAACTGCAGAAGGATGACGTGCTCTTCAGAGGGATGGTCCCAATTCTATTGTGAGCCTTTCCTCATGATTCTTGCTGGTGATTGCCTGCTGAGCAGGTTCTTACTCTAAGCAATGACTCGCCCTTGGCCTTGGTTGCCCATCTATATTTTGGAAAAATTAAAGCAGGTTAAATTTGGGAAACCTGCTTTATCCACTCCTGAGAAAATTGCACCTGTTTTAATACATTGTGATAAAAAGATACTAAAATTTTACTCTTGCTAACCAATTTGCTTTACAATTTTGATAAATATTATACACTTGCATATGCTAAATTATTTTTGGCTCTTTTCTTATTTTAATCAACTAGATGGTCATTTAAATTTACCATAGAATTGATTGTATATACTGACTGATCCAAATTCTGATCTGAGGTTTTTCGTCTAGAGCTAGAATACTACCGAATGTCATTAATTACCCCAAGTACAGTAATTAGAGGAAAGCATCATCTTTTCTGCTTGCCCTATTTATTTTGATTCCTCAAGTGTTAGTTCTTGTTTTGGTTGAGTCGTTTCTCTTTCATAGTAGTGGCTGCCAAGTATACTTATTTTCCTAGGTGAGATTCCTGTTAGACTGCCTGTGACATCCTTCGCTCTGCCTGTTTGTGAGTAAAGGCCTTGAAGAGGTGCTGCAGCTCTCCTCTGGTCTGCTGTTCAGGACGTTTGCAGAAAGAAGTGTATGTGGGGGTGTCAGACAGTGGGTACAATACTTTAGAGCCAAATCTTCTCGGCTTGGGTGTCCTATTTCTTCCTTGGTATAGGCAGCTGCTTAGGGCTTTGTCCTATCTCTCCACCACAAATTCCTAAACACTGTGCTTCTGCTTGAGACAGATGCCTCTATGACTTTGGTCTGACACAAATTAGGATGAAGCAATGCACAGGAGAAGTTTCCTGCCTGACCCTGTGGGGATAACCAATCTAATGACCCTTTTTGGCTATCATTATATACCCTCCTGCCTTTTCTGCTCTTTTCCTCTGAGCCCCAGTAATTGCAGCAATGTGCTTTGGTACATGTTTTAAGTTATGGATTCCTTCTTCAAACTAATTTACTCTGTTTCTGCTTTTGTAGGATTATTCACAGTTTATGAGACACTAAGTTTTCCCTTCCTTATTTTTCAGTGCAATTATGCATTTTTCAATAAGTTAAAAAGTTTGGTGCTGGATAGGTAGACTTTAATATGTGCTCATTTATTCTTTGAATGAGAATGTGAAATTTTCTCCCAAGAAAAGCATAGGGAAGCTAGGCAAAGGAAAAGTTTTGTGTCACGGAGATATCGTGTAACTAATGTGTAAAACTTGAGCTTGCCTTTCGTAAAGTACCTAAGAGAGTATTTGTGGTAATTGCTATTGCAAGTCGTTATAAGCAGAATTTCATAGACTTCTACATCAATTACTCTCATGCCTATACCAATGTTCTTTCTAGTATAATTTAGCAACATTTTACTTTTTCACTAATGGTTATTTTAAAATGTGTAATAGATAAGAAGGAAGGTATTTGTGTTCTTTTCTAGCCACTATTGTATCAACTGCTAGGACCACAATGCATACAAGAAAAATGAAATATTTATTTAAAGAAATTATTTTAAAAGTATAATTAAATGAAGGAAACAACTTAAATTATAGATTCAAATCTGGCCTAGTATAGGACAATAATGAAGAGCAAAAATTAGGTTGCTCACCTATCTGAAGCAATGCAGATTATATTAGTTGTGGCAGGGTGAATTATGTACCCCAATTTATACATTTTTATAATCTTAATCCACATCCCTGTGGGTTTGGAACCTTTGTAATATTTATAATGAATATGTTAAGTTGAGTCAGAGTGTGGAATTATTTTTGAGTATGATTCTAGAAGGTCCTATTTAGGTGTGGACAACGGAAATCAGTAAGGTCATAATCTTATTCCTTGAGGCCTTATAATGTGAAGAATCTGGAAGTCAGTAAAATTCAGACAAAGACTATGGAAGAAGACCAAGGCATTGCCATGTATCGGGAAAGCCACAGAACCCCAAGGTTTCCCAGCAAGCCAACATCAGAAAGCCAACCAGCCTGGGAGGAAGCAAGCCTCCTAACCTCTGAAACTGTGAGACATTAAATTCCTATTTTTCAAGCTAATTCATTATGTGGTGTTTGTCATAGCAGTCGGGCAAACCAAGTCTTTACCCTATGGAAAGAATTTCTTTATATAATAAGTTGCATGAGGTGTATATTTCTAGTGCCTGTTACCATTCTAAGAACAGCAGCAACAACAAAATAAGTCTGAGAAGCATATGTATTTATGGAGTATTCATATACAATAGATTACTTTTAAATAACCACTTTCTCTTAAAATAAAATAGATTTTAGAAAACTAAATTTTTCATGTTTTAGCCACAATTTCTAATGCTTTTAGAATTCTAGGTCCCATGTATCCACACCTGGTATCCAAGAGAAGGTAATAAATGCTAGGTTGAAGAAGCCAACCAAAGAACTGCATGAAGGGAGGGTCAGATGCAAGAGGAAAGGCTCAAGTAAGAGAGAGGGGAAGGTAAGAAAGAAGATAAACTTACTGAGCACGTGTTTTGCGACAGGGCATTTGCATATATTTTCTCATGTAACACACAGTATCTCTGGATAACAGACACAACGCTGATAAGTTTGTCTTTCTATCAATATCTCTAATTTTGCAGGCCACCTTTTAATGTTGATGACAGCTTTTGTTATATGAAGAGAAAGATAGGGCTTTTTGAAAGATTCTTTAACAGGAAGAAAACTTACTCATTTAAAAATCTATCTGGAATTTAAGCTGGAAGGCTTAAGAAGATTTAAAATTTCCCAGAGAATATCTCCTTTGCTTTAGAAAAATGATAATGGGTCTCCTTAATTAGTTAAGGCATGTTTGTGTAAACAGACTATAGATGGAATAAGTATATTTTGTAAAATATGATTACATGTATTTGAAATGGTATCTGTTGTTATAAGAAGGAGATGATAAAATGTTAAAAAAAAGAAAGGTCCCAGAAACATGATAAGGATTCAACGCTTGCTTATCAGGGACTTAGCCAGTGGAAATCTACAGAGCCTGGTAAGATATATTGCATAGAAGAGTGTTACCTAATATTTAGTTTCTTCTTGTTTCATGTATTTCCATCATTACTCTCATTGGCACAAACCAGCTGGATTCTTACTAATCTTGTTTTCTCTTCCTAGGTACACATGAAAATTTCAGTTCCTAGCTTCCCCTGTACTTAAGATGGGATGTGTGGCTGAATCTGGAATGTAGAGAGAAGTGATGCATACACCTTCTAATATTGACTATAAATTGTTTTATATTATCCTCTGTGACAGTTTGAAGTTTTGTGAATACCAGAAAATATCATGTTCTTTGAACTAATCCATTCTTGTTGGTGTGGTGCACTTTGATTACATTAGAGCCAGTTAAGGGACCTTTTGATTAGATTGCTTGATTATATCACTTTAGGGCCTTTGATTGGACTATATCAGGGAAGTGTGGCCCAGATTGGGTCACTGCCCTCTTGCTGATGTCTTATATAAACTGAGAACTGAAAGCAGAAACACACAGAGAAAGAGAACTGCCATTTTTACCCTGCCATGTGAGGAAGAACTCCAGGATTGCCTGCAATTGCAGAAAGACAAATAAACCCTGAGAGACTGAGAGAGAGGCCAAGAGAAACCCTGAGAGGATAGGCCCACAGAGTAGCTCAAAGCTGAAGAGATGAGCCCTGCCATGTGCTTCTTCACCCACAGCTTAGCTCGGTGAGAAAGCAGCCTGGAAGAGAAGGCAGAGACCTAGACAGAGCTGCCATTTTGCCCTTCCATGTGGCAGAAGTCCAGAATCCAGCCTGACCTTTGATGAGAAAGGATTTCTGATGATGCCTTGACTTGGACATTTTCATAGGTTCAGAATGGCAAGCTTTCCCTGTAATCAATTCACTTTATAAAAGCCAACCCATTTATTTTGCATTGGCAACTTTAGCAAACTAAAACATCTCTATGCCTCACTTTTGCTTTTTGGGAAGGTGAATGCAGAAGATTCCCTGGATGATGTGGAAAGTATTTCAGGAGACAAGGGATAAACAATGTACAGAGAGCTTGGCTCTCAGAATTTCCTTGGAGATTCACCTAGAATACTCACCCAACTCAAACCATTGTGAATAGAACTGTGGCTTATTGTGTAAAACCACTGACATTTTGGGGTTGTCAGATTGCTAGAGTTGGTATCATAACTCTATAATCATAATACATTTGCCATTAAGCTAAAATCTTAAGTCAAATGTGCTTTTCACAACATACTTATTTTAATGGGACTTTGGGAAGGAATGGCAAAAGTGGTTGATAATCTGGGAAATCTATGCAGTTATTATCAGGAGAGAAAATAAGAGCCTAAGGTGAGATGAGGACTCATGTCATTTTATATGAGTTTTAAATCCAAATGCGTTACAGGAAATCTGGAAGACACTGATTAAAATAACAGTTGTTCTACACTTATAGAATCTTCATGTAAAGCAGAATTATCCAGCGGGTAGTTGAGGGATTAAATTAGATAACATATTCAATGACCTTGGCACAGAGCCAGCCAAGTCTCAATAAATTTATATACCATTTACACTTTCTTTTTCTTAATTTTTAAAAAATTTAATCCCAGTTATGAGTATGCCCTAAAACTAGAGTACACTTTTGTTACTTTAAGCTGAAAGTATTTGAGGAAACATAGTTTTTGTCAGCCTATTATTTAATGAGTATATTTTAAAGTGTTGTATATATAAAATAGAGGGGCTCTTATACGCTGTTAGATACCTATTTCTACATGCCTACTATGTTTCAAGCATGGTTTGCAAACATTGTATATATGTGATATTGGTTTTAATTCCACTTTTTGGAAGTTAAGGAAACCTAGGATTAAAAGAATTTAAAAATGTTCTTTTAAAGCACACAGATTGTAAATAGCCCAACCAGGCCTTTGAATCCAAAGCTTGATTTCATACCATTTTACCATATTGTCTCCCTTTGATTTGGTTAATGATATCTATCTATCTATATTTTTTCCTTGAAATATAATCTCAATCTCAAGAGAAAACAAAATTCCCCCAAACGTTATAGCTAAGAATCTGGAGTCCTTAGATATATTTTAAGATATATCACTAATGCTTCAATTCATTTCTTTTCTGTTATAAATGGGAGAAATAGAACCATATATGTGTGTTGGCCGGGTCCCCTAGGGCAGTATTTTCAAAGAGTTTTCTCTTCATCAGTACCAGGCCTACATTGTTGGTATGTTATCGCACTGTTCTATGGGGTCTGTTTATCCTATATTTATGGAAAATAGCATATCTAATAAGACCACTGAATCTAATGAGTGTCATCTCATTACCCTACCTCTTGCTATTAAAGTATATCTTTGTTTAGAAATAATATGTTGTGGGATAGTATGGCAGAAAATAAAGCATTCAGTAAGTCTGCAAATGGTGTTGCTGACATAAGCAAGATAAGCAGGGAAGGAAAAGTCTTATTCAGAAATCTTTCCTGTTTCCAAGACAATTCACTGCCCAGTACTCAGTCACTGTGATGGAAAAATTACACTACAATTTGTCTTCCACCAAGCAACTTGTGCACTCCCCAGAGCATGGTGCTTTAGTCTGGGGGCTCAGCAGTGAATACTGCTGCTGGAATATTATGCATTCAGCAGTAGTTGCAAATATAGCCCAAACAGAGCTGGGAAGGATATGCCCATTTTGATGAGCCAACACATAACTTCCTTCCTTGCCACCATAGCTAATTTATTCATGAGTTAACTGAGCAAGCAGTAGGGTGAATGGGGTAAACTCTGACTCATTTACTTGGTTTGTGAGAAGCTTTTTATACCAAGGGAAGAGGATTTTCTGGACAGCATTCAGGTGAAACACACCATTTTTTCATAACTTGGACTTACTCTGGTA
>JAQZBX010020202.1:0-33188 GCA_029593785.1 Cabassous unicinctus
GTGTTGAGGTATGATATTCTGTTGTGTGGTGTCGAGTGGTGTTGTGTGGTGCTGTGTGGAGTGGTGTGGTGTGGTGTGGTTTGTTGTGGTATCATGTTGTGTGGTGTTATATGGCGTGGTGTGATGTGGTTTGTTGTGTTGTCATGCAGAGTGGTGTGATGTGGTGTGGAGTGTTGTGGTGTGGCATGTTTTTTGTGGTGTGATTTAGAGTAGTGTGGTTTTGTGTCAACTGGTGTGGTGTGGTCTGGTGTTATATGATGTGGTGTGGTGTGGAGTGGTGTGGTGTGGTGCGGTATTCTGTTGTGTGCTTTGGAGTGGTGTTGATTGGAGTGGTGTAGAGTGGTGTTGTGTGGTGTGGAATGATGTGGTGTGGAGGGGTGTGAAATCATTTTTTTGGTATGGTTTGATGTGGAGTGTTTTGGTCTGTGTAGTGTGGTTTGGAGTGGTGTGGTTGTGGTGTGGTGTGTTTTGGTAAGGTGTAGAATGGTCTTGAGTTGTGTGGTGTGTTTTGGAGTGGTGTGGTGTGTTGAGTGGTGTTTTGTGGTGTAGTATCGCATGGAGTGCTGTGGCATAGTGTGGTTAGATGTGGTGTACTCTCATTTGGTTTGGAATGGAATGTTGTGGTGTGGTTTGGAGTGGTGTACTGTGGTGTGGTGAGGTGTGGTTTGGTGTGTTGTGGTTTTGTGCAGAGTGTCATGGTGTGGTGGACTCTGGTGTTGTGCAGTACGGAGTGGTGTGGTGTGGTGTGACATTTTATGATGTGGTGTCGTGTGGTTTGGAGTGGCGTGCAATTGTGAAATTTGGTGAAATGTGGTGTGGTGTGGAGTGTGGAGTTCTGCAGTGTGGTGTTATGGGTGTGTTGTTCTGTGTGGTGGAAGGGTGTGATATGGAGTGGTGTGGTGTAGCATGGTGTGGTGTGGTGTGGAGTGGAGGTTTGTGGTGATTGTGGAGCATTGTGGAGTTTGTTGTGTCATGTGGAGATTTTTGGTGTGGTGTGGTGTGGTATGAAATGGTGTGGTGTAGTGTCATGTGGTGTGGTTTGGTGTGGTGAAGTGTGGTGTGGTGTTGTGTGGCTGAATGTGGTGTGGAGAGCTGTGGTGGGGAATGGTGTGGTGTGGAGCAGGTTGTGTGCTAAGGTGTGGTGTCAATTGTGGTGTGGTGTGATGTGGAGTGGTGTGGTGTTGTGTGACTTGTGATGTGGTGCAGTGTGGAATTTTGTGGTGTGGTGCACTGTGCTGTGGCATGGTGTGGAATGGTTTGGCGTGTTATGGTTTGGTTTCTTCAGGTGTCTTGGGGAGTGGTGTGGTGTGAATTTGTGTGATGTGGTGTGGTGTGCTGCTGTGTGGGATTTGGTGATGCAGTGTTTTGTGGTGTGGAGTGGTGTAGTGTGTTTGCTATGAAATGGTGTGGTGCAGTGTGGTGTGGAAAGGTGTGCTGTGGTGTGGAGTGGTGTGGTGTGGTCTGCAGCAGTGTGGCATGGTGTCATATGTGTGGTGACATGTGGTGCAGTGTGCTGTGTTATGGAGATTTGTTGTGATGTTGGTGTTGTGTGGAGCGGTGTGGTGTTTTGTGGAGTGTTGTGGTTGATATTAACTTGTTTAGAATGGTGAGTTATGGTTGGTTGTGGAAAGGTGTGGTTTCAAGTGGTGTGTTGTTTTGTGTTGTGCTGTTGTATGATATTGTGTGATGTGGTGTAGTATGTAGTGGTGTGGTGTGGTGTGGAGTGGTTTGGTATGGTTTGGTGAGTAATCATGTGGTGTAGTGTGGTGTATTTTGGTAGGGATTGGTTCAGTGTGGTGTTGTTTGGATTGCTATAGTGTGGTGCGCTGTGCTGTGCTGTGGTGTGTTGTGGTGTGGTTTGTTCTGGTGTTGTGTGGAGTGTTGTGGTGTGGAGTGGTGTGGTATGGTTTCATTTGGTGTGGTGTGATATGGTGCAGTGTGGATTGTTGTGTTTTGGTGTGGTTTGTTGTGGAGTGGTGTTGTGTGGTCATGAGTTGTGTGGTGTGGTGTATTGTGGTATGGTGTGGTGTGATTTGGTGTGGTGTAGTGTGGTGCTGTGTGGTGTGATTTGGTTTTTTTTGGAATGTTGAAGTTTGTTGTGACTTGTGCTCTCATGCATTGTGGAGTGGTGTGGTGTGGTGTTTTGTGGTGTGGTGTGGCATGCTATGCAGTGTTGTGTTGTGTGTTTTGTTGTGCTGTTGTGCCATGTGGAGTGCTGTGTTGTGTTGTGTTGTGGTGTGGTGTAATGTGGTGTAGTGTGGTGTGGTGGGTTATGGACCAGTGCAGTGTGGTGTGGTGTGGGCTGGACTGATGTGGAATGGTGTGGTTTGTTGTGTGGTGTGTTGCGGTGTGGTGTGGACTTATGGGTGTGGTGTGCTGTGGTTTGGTGTGGAGTGGTTTGAAGTGGTGTGGTGTGGTTTGGTTTGTTGTGTGCTGTGTTGCGGTATGATGTGGTGTGTTATGGTGTTAAGCATGTGGTGTGGTGTTGTGTTTAGTGGTGTGGTGTGGGGTGGTGTGGTGTCATGTTATGGGTGTATTATGTTGTGATGTGGTGTAGGGTGGAGAGTAGAGATGTGGTGCGGTGTGGTATGGAATCATGTTATGGGTGTAGTGTGGTGTGATGTGGTGTGATATTGTGTGGAGTATTTTTGTGTGGTGTGGTTGGACAGTTGTGGTGTGGTGTGGTGTGGCATGATGTGGTGCTCTGTGGTGTAGTGTTGTTTGGTGTGAACTGGTGTGCTGTGGTGTGGTGTGATATGATGTGTTGCGGAATGGTATAGTGTGGTTAGCAGCTGTGTGGTGTGGTGTGGTTTTTGTGAGGTGTGGTGTCGATGGAGCGGTATGGTGTGGGGTTGTATGGTGTGGTGTGGTGTGGAATTGCGTGGTGTTGTGTGATGTGATATGGTTTGATATGGTACAGTGTTGTGTGGTGTGGTGTGTTGTGGATTGGGGTGTTGTGTTATGTGAATTGTTGTGGTGTGTTATGATCTGCTGCAGTGTGGTTTATTGTGGAGTGGTTTGGTGTGGCATGATATGATATGGTGTGGTGAGGAGTGGTGTTGTGTTGTGTGGTGTGGACTGATGTGTTCTGGTCTGATGTGGTTTTATATGGTGTGTTGTGTGGCGGGGTTGTGAGGTGCTGTGCAGTGTGGAGTGGTGAGGTGCAGATTGGAGCAGTGTATTGTGTTTTGTTATGTTGCAGTGTGATGTGGTGTGGTGTTATGGGAAGTGATTTGTTGTGGTGTGGTGTAGAGTCCTTTGGTGTGGTTTGGTGCAGTGTGGCGTGGGTTATGGTGTTTCATCGAGTACTGCAGCATGGTGTGGAATTGTGTGGTGTGGTGTGCTGTGGTGTTATATGGTGTGATCTGGTGGGGTGTGTAGTGGTGTGGTGCATTGTGGTGCGGTATTATGCAGTGTGATATGGTGTTCTGTGATGTGGTTGGTTGTAGTGTGGTGCAAAGTGGTGTGGTGTGCTGTGGTGTGGCATGGTTTTTGTGGTGTTGTTTAGAGTGGTGTGGTGTGGATCAGTGTGGTGTGGTTTGTTCTGGTGTTTTGTGGTGTGGTATTGTGTGGTGTGGTGTGGTGTGGTGCTTTGTGGTTTAGAGTGGTGTGGGTTGGTTTGGTGTGATGCGGTGTGGTTGCGCTGTGTTGTGTTGTTGTGTGGTTTGTTGTTGTGTGGTGTGAAGTATTGTGGTGTGGTGTGTTGTGGTGTCGTATGGAGTCGTGTGGTACTCTGTGTTGTGCAGGGGTGTGGTGTTGTGTGGAGTAGTGTGGTGTTGTGTCGTATGAGATGGTGGGTTTTAGTGTGGTTTGAAGAAGTTTGGAGTGGTGTGGTGTGGTGTGGTGTGGAGTGGTGTGTTGTGAACTGGTGTGGTGCCATGCAGAGTGTTGTGGTGCTGTGCAGTGTGGAGTGGTGTGATTTTTGTGGTTTGTTGAGGAATGGTGTAGTGTGCTGTGGTGATATATGATGAAGGGTGTTGTGGTGTGGTATGATATTGTGTGGTGTGTTGTGGTTTGACATTGTGTAGTGCAGAGCGGTGTGTAGAGTTGTGCAATTGTGTGGTTTGTTGTGGTGTGGTGTGGCATGTTGTGATGTCATGTGTTGTGGTATGATATGGTGTGGTGTCTTGTGGAGTGGTGTGGTATGGTGTGCAATGGTGTGGTGCGATGGGTGCTGTAGTGTAGAGTGGTGTTTTGCGGTGCCGTGTGGACTGGTGTGGTGTGATGGTAGTGGTGTTTTGTCTAGTGGTGCTTGTGTTGGGGAGTGGTGCATTGCAGGTGGTGTTTGGAGTGGTGTGCAATGATATTGTATGGTGCAGTGTTGTGCAGTGCGGCCTGCTGTGGTGTGGTTTGATGTGGTTTAGTATGATGTGTTGTGGTGTGGTGTAGAATGTGTGAACTGGTGTGATTTGTTATTGTCTGGTGTGGAGTGGTGTGGTGTGCAGTGTGGTTTGGAATTGTGTAGGCTGCTATGGTGTGGTGCAGTGTGGTTTGGAGTGGTGTGGAGTGGTTTGGAGTCATGCAGTGTGGTGTGGTTTGGTGTAGTGTGGTATTGTGTGGTAGGTTATTTTGTGTGGAGTGGTGTGGTGTGGTATGATGTGGTGTGGTGCTGTGGGGAAATCAATTGTGTGGTGAGGTGTGGAGTAGTGTGGTGAGGTGTGGGATGATATGGTGTGATGTAGTATGGTTTGTAGTGGTTTGGATTGGTGTGGTGTGGAATGGTTTGTTTTGAATTGGTGTGGTTGCATGCAGAAAGTTGCATTGTGTGCTGCAGTGTGGAGAGATGTGGTGTGATATTGTGGTGTGCTGTGAAATGGTGTAGTGTGCTGTGGTGTTATATGGTGTGTGGTGTTGTGATGTGGTGAGGGGTTTGCTGCGCAGTTGTGCGGTGTGGTGTGGTTTGGTGTGCTGTCATGTGGTATGATATTGTGTGGTGTGGTGTGGTTTGGATTGGTGTAATGTGGTGCAGTGTGAAGTGGTGTGGTGTGGTGTGGTTTGTTGTGTGGTGTGCAGTGATGTATTTTGGTGTGGTGCACTGCATTGTGTCATGGTGTCTTGTAATTTTGTGTGGTGTGGAATGGTGTGGTGTGGTGTGGTATGAAATGGTGTGCTGTGGTGTGTTTTGGAATCATGCAGTGTGGTTTGGTTTGCTGCAGTTTGGTGTGGAGTGGTGTGGTGTGGAGTGCTGTGGTTTCTTGTGGTTTGGAGGGTTGTGATGTGGCGTGGTGTTTTGCTTTGTGGTGTGGTGTGGTGTGGTTTGGGGTGGTGCGGTGTGATTCAAAGTAGTGTGGTCTGGTGGGTGCTGTGTGGTTTGGATCGGTGCACAGTGATGTGCTGTGATGTGGTGTTATATGGTGTGGTGTGGTGTGTGGAGAGGTTTGGTTTGGTGTGTTGTGTTCTGTGGTGTCAATTGGTGTGGTATGGTGTGGCTTGTTGTGGTGTGGTGTGGAGCGTTGTTGTGTGGTGTGGTATTGTCTGGTGTGGAGTGTTGTGTTGTGGTGTGATTTGATATGGTGTGGTGTCATGTTGTTTGAAGTGTTGTGGAGTGATGTGGTGTGGAGTGGTGTGGTGCTGTCTGCTGTGGAGTGGTGTGGTGCAGTGTGGTATGATATAGTGTGGTGTTGTTTGGTGTGGTGTGCAGTGGTGTGGTCTTGTGGTGCAGTGCATTGTGAAGTGCTGTGGAGTGGTGTGGTGTGGAGTCATGTGGTGTGCTTTGTTGTTTTATGATATGGTGTGGTGTGTTGTGGTTTGGATTGGTGTGGAGCAGTGTGGTGTGGAGGGTTGTGGTGTGAAGTGGGGTGGTTTACTACATTATGGTGTGGTGTGTGCTTTGTGGAATGTAATGGTGCCTGTGGTTTCTTGTGCAATGGTGAGCTTTGGATTGGTTTTAAGTGGTGTGGATCCATGTGGCTTGTTTTGTGGTGTGTTGTGATCTGATGTGATGTGGTATGGTGTTAACTGTGTTCTGTGTTGTGATGTGGTGTGGTGTGGAGTGTTTTGGTGTGATGTGGTGCGGAGTGGTGTGGTGTCCTGGTATGTGTGTAGTGTGTTCTGATGTGGTGTTATATGGTGTTGAGTGGCATTTTGTGGTGTATTGTGGACAGGGATGTTATGGTGTGGTCTTGGGTGTCGTGGTGTGGTTTGTTGTTGTGTGATCTGTAGTGGTGTGCTTTGTTGTGTTATGGTGTTAAGGGTGTTTGGGGATTTGATATGGTGTGTTGTGGAGTGTTGTGGTGCTGTGTTGTCTGGTGTGGTGTTGTGTGGTGTGAAATGGTGGGCTATGTTGTGGTGTGGTGTGATATGGTGTGCTGTGGCATGATGTAGTGTGGTTAGGAGATGTGTGGTTTGGTGTGGTGTGGTAACGTGTGTTGTGAAGTGGAGCAGTGTCATGTGGAGTTGTGTGGTATGGTTTGTTGTGGAATGGCGTTTTTTGGTGTGATTTGTGATATGATTTGGTGTGTTGTGGTGTTTTTGGTGTGTTGGGTGTGGAGAAATTTGATGTGTTATGTTTTGGGGTGGTGTGCTATGATGTGGTGTGTTGTGTTGTTTGGAGTGCTGTTGTGTGGCATGATATGATATGGTGTCATGAGGAGTGGTATTTTGTGGAGTGCTGTGGAGTGGGTTGGTATGGTCTGATGTGGTGTTTTATGGTGTTGTGTGGGGTGGAGTAGTGTGGTGTGGTGGAGTGTGGAATGGTGCAGTGCCACTTGGCGGGTTGTGTAGTGTTGTGGTTTGTTGTGGTATGCTGCAATGTGGTGTGGTGTGAAGTGGTTTATTTTGGTGTGGTGTAGGGAGGTGTGGTGTGGCATAGTATGGCATGGTGTGTTGTGGCATGGGGTCTTGTGGTGTCGTGTAGTGTGTTTTGGTGAGTTTTGTTGTGGTGTTGTGTGGAATATTGTGGTGTGGTGAGGTGTGGTGCGGTGTGGTATGGTGTGGGGATTTGTTGTGTGATGTGGAGTGGTGTGGTGGGGTTTGGGGTGGAATGGTGTGGTGTGGTATGATATTGTGTGATATAGTGTGGAGTGCTTTGTTATGGTGTGGAGAGGTGTGGAGCAAAGTGGTGTGTTGTGGTGTGGAGTGGTGCATTGTGGTTTGGTGTGGATTGGTGTGGTTTTATGGGTGTGTAGTGTTGTGTTGTGTGGGTTGTGGTGTGTAGTGGTTAATTGTGGTGTAGTGTGGTTGGGAGTCGTGTGGAGTATTTTGGTGTGGTGTGGTGTGGAATGGGTGATGTGAAACGGTGTGTTGCCATGCAAAGTGGGGAGCTGTTGTGTGGTTTAGAAGCTTTGTTTTGTGATGGTTCTGGTTTGATTTGGAATGGTGCAGAGTGTTGTGCTGTTATATGGTGAGGGGTGCTGTGGTTTGGAGTGGTGTTGTGTGGTGCAATATTTTGCAGTGTATTGTGGTTTGGTGAGCTGTTATGTGGTATGATATTGTGTGGTTTGGTTTGGTATGGAGTGTTGTAGTGCAGTGTGTTGTGAAGTGGTTTGTTCGGTGTGCTTTGTTGTGGTGTGGTATGATATGATGTGGTGTGGTGTGGAATGGTGTTGTATGGTGTGGAGTGGTGGAATGATGTGGGGTGTTTTGGTGTGGAGTGGAGCATTGGGGTGTGTTTTGGTTTGGTGTGTTGTGATGGGTGTCATGCTTTGTGTAGGGCTGTTTTGTGTTGGGGAGTGATGCATTGTGAGTGGTCTGGTTTGGAGTGCTGTGGAATCTTGTGGTGTGGTGCGGTGTCATGCAGTGTTGTGTGGGGTGATGTGGTGTAGTGTGGTGTGGTTCAGTGTGGTTTGGTGTAATCTGGTGTGGTGTGATGTGGAGTGTGTTGTGTGGCGTGATTTATTATGGTGTGTTTTGGAGTGGTGTGGTGTGAAGTGTGGTTTGGAATTTTGTGATCTGGTGTGGTGTGGTGCCATGTGGTTTGGAGTGGGGTGGATTGGTTTAGTGTAGTGCGGTGTGGGGTGGGGTGGTATTGTGTATATTGTTGTGTTGTCATGTG
Source organism: Cabassous unicinctus (assembly GCA_029593785.1). Taxonomy (NCBI): domain Eukaryota; kingdom Metazoa; phylum Chordata; class Mammalia; order Cingulata; family Chlamyphoridae; genus Cabassous; species Cabassous unicinctus. Next base: position 7,994 of record JAQZBX010020202.1, read on the forward strand.
GAGTTGTGTATTGTGATGTTTTGTGGTATGGTGTGCTATGGCATGGTGTGGTGTTGTGTGGTGTGGTGAGGTGTGTTTTGGTGTGGTGTGGAGTACTGTGGTGTTCTATGATACTGTGTGTTGTAGTGTGATTTGGAGGGTTTTGGAGTGGTGTGGTGTGGTGTGGTGTGGTGTGGAATGGTGTGTTGTGAAGTGGTGTGGTGCACAGTGTGGTGCATCATGGAGTGATGCTGTGGTGTGGTGTGGAAAGTTGTACTGTGCTGTGGTGTTATATGGTGTGGATGCTGTTGTGTGGTGTGGTGTTCTGTGCTGCTCTGTTGTGCAGTGTGTTGTGGTTGGGTGTGATATTGTGTGGTATGACATTGTGTGGTGTGTTGTGGTTTGGAGTGACATAGTGTGGTGCAGTATGAAGTGTTGTGTTGTGGTTTGTTTTTTTGTAGTCTGGTGTGGAAGGATGTGGTGTGGTGTGGTGCATTGTCTTATATTGTTTTGTAGTTTTGTGTGGTGTGGAAAGGTGTGGTGTGGTGTTGTGTGGTTTGGTGTCATGTGGTGTGGTGAGGTTTGCTGTGGTGTGGTAGGGAATGTTGTGTTGTGGAGTGGTGTGGTGTCATGATTTTGAGAAGTGTGGTTTGGAGTGGTGTTGTGAGATGTGGTGTGGTTTTGGGGGATGCAGTTTGGTTTTTAGTGTTGTGGTGTGGTGGGTGTGGTGTGGTGTTGTGTGGATTGGGGTGCAGTGTGGTATTTGAGTGGTGTTGTGTGGTGTTGTGTAGTTTGTTGTGGCTTGGTGTGGTTTTGGGCAGAGTGGTATGGTGTGGAGTGGTGTATTGTGGTGTGTTGTGGTGTGGCGCAGTGTTGTGTGATGTGGTGTGGAGCAGTGTGTTTTACATAGCAGGGAAACCAAAACGTATCTTACTTCCTTTTCAATCTTGAAGTAACTCCTACATTCACAGCGTGTTGTGTAAAACCAGTGTTTTGGATATGATTGTAAGTGAAAATAATTGTATAGCATCAAATAAAAAAATCTTATTAAATTTGTAAAAGGGATGTAAGCTCTGCATTAGTGTAAAAGCAGTGTTGACATTGTGCATGAAAGCAAGCGCATGACATCCAAACAAGTATCCTACTTACCTTTCACACTTGAAGTAACTTCTGCATTCACAGAGAGTTATGTCAATCCAGTGACTTGAATTTGATTGAAAGTGAGTACATATGAAAAGCAGTCAATGAAACAACTTTCTTTTTAGGTTTTCTAAACCATAGTACTGACTGCATTCACAGTGTTTTTACATTGATAGTGAGTGAAAGCAAGAACATAGAAGCCAAACAAGCATCCTAAGTTTAAAAGTTGAAGTAACTCCTGCATTCGCAATGTGTTGATAAAATCAGAGTTTTGAAGATGATTGTAAGTGAAAACACATGCATAGCAGCAAATAAAACACAAATTTTAGTTAGACTAGTTAAGTTAAGTAACCACTGCTTGGCATAGCATTAGGTAAAAGAATTATGTTGACTTTGTGAGTGAAAGCAAGTACATAGCAGCCAAAAAAAGTATGTTACTTACCTTTCAAACTCAAAGTAACTACTGTATTCATAGAGAGTTATGTCAATTAAGTGTCTTGAGGTTGATTGTAAGTGAAAACACGTGCATCACAGCAAAAGAAACAGGAATATTAGATTGCAAAAGTCAAGAAACTGCAGAATTGGCATATTAAAACACTGTTGTGACATGGGTTGTATGTGAAAACAATTGTATAGCTGCCAATGTAATGAATATCTTGCTTAGATTTGATAACTGAAGAAACAAGTGCTATGGAATACCATGAGGAAAAAGCAGTGTTTTTACATTTATACTGAGTGAAAGCAAGAGAGTAGCAGGAAAACCAACAAGTATCCTACTTACCTTTTAAATTTGAAATGCCTCCTGCATTTACAACGTGTTAGGTAAAACCATTCTTTTGCAGATGTTTGTCAGTGAAAACACATGTATAGCAGCCAATGACACAAAATCTTACTAAATTTGTAAAAGTGAAGAAACCTCTGCATTGGCATAGCTTTAGGTGAAAGCAGTATATTGACACTGTGAGTGAAAGCAATGGGATAGCATCCAAACAAACTAGTATCTTACTTACCTTTCAAAGTTAAAGTATCTCTTACATTCACAGGGTATTAGGCAAAACCAGTGCTTTGTAGATGATTTTAAGTGAAAACACATGCATAGCAGCAAATATAAAACACATCTTATTTAGACATGTAAAGTAAAGAATCCACTGCTTTCATGTAGCATTAGATCAAAGCAATGTGTGAAATTGTGAGTGAAAGCAATGGGATACTAGCCAAACAAACAAGTATCTTACATACCTTTCAAAGTCGGAGTAACTACTGCACTCACAGAGAGTTATGTCAATACAGTGTCTTGAAGTTGATTGTAAGTGTATACATGACAAGCAACCAATGAAACAATTTTCTTTATTGGTTTTCTAAACCGAAGAACTGACTGCATTCCCCCAGCAATGGGGAAAGCAGTGTTTTGAAGTTGATTGTAAGTGAAAACACGTGCAGAGCAGGAAAAGAACCAAGAATCTTACTTAGATTTCAAAAGTGAAGAAATTAAGCATTTACCTTTTAAGAGCACTGTTGTGACATTGGTTGTAAGTGAAAACAAGTTCATAGCTGCCAATATAATGAGTATTGCTTAGTTTTGAAAAGTGAGGGAACAAGAGGTTTGGCATAGCGTTAGGTAAAAGCAGTGTTTATGCATTGATAGTGAGTGAAATCAATGGGATAGCAGAAAAAATAACAAGCATCTTACTTACCTTTCAAAGCTGATTTTCCTCCTGTATTCACAACGTGTTAGGTTAAAGCATAGGGTTCAAGAAGATTGTAAGTGAAAACATATGCATAGCAGCAAATAAAACACAAATCTTAGATTTGTAAGGTTAAGTAACAACTGCTTTTTTGAAATATTAGGTAAAAACAGTATGTTTACATTGGGAGTGAAAGCAATGGGATATCAGTCAAATAAACAAGTGTCTTACTTAACTTTCAAACTTGAAGTCACTACTGGATTCACAGAGTTATATCAATCCAAGATCTTGAAGTTGATTGTAAGTGAATACATATGTTAAGTAGCCAATGAAACAGTTTTCTTTATTGGTTTTCTAAACTGAAGTATTGACACCATTCACCCACCGTCAGTGAAAGCAGTGTTTCCTAAACACGTGAATAGAAGGAAAGAAAACAAGAAGGGTACTTATATTTCAAAAGTGAAAAAACTGCAGCATTGGCATAGTAAGAAACTTGTGGGACATTGGTTTTAAGTGAAAACAAGGGCATAACTTCCAATGTAATCTGTATCTTGCTTAGTTTTGAAAACTGAAGAAATGATGACTTTGACATAGCGTTAGGTAAAAGCAGTGTTTTCACATTGATAGTGACTGAAAGCAAGGGCATAGCAGCCAAACAAACAAGTGTCTTATGTTTAAAAGTTCAAGTAACAACCTCAGTCGCAAACTGTTAGGTAAAACCAGAGTTTTGAAGATCATTGTAAATGAAAACACCTGCATAGTAGCAAATGAAACACAAATCTTCATTAGATTTGCAAATTTAAGTATCCACTGCTTTGTCATAGCATTAGGTAAAAGCATTATGTTGACATTGTGTGTGAAAGCAAGTACATAGCAGCTAAGCAAACAAGTATCTTACTTACCTTTCAAACTCAAAGTAACTACTGCATTCACAAAGAGTTATGTCAATTAAGTGTCTTGAAGTTGATTGAAAGTGAAAACTCGTGCATAGCAACAAAATAAACAAGAAACTTACTAGATTTCAAAAGTCAAGTAACTACAACATTGGCATATTAAAAACACTGGTGTGACATGGGTCATAAGTGAAAACAAGTGTATAGCTGCCAATGTAATGAGTATCTTGCTTAGTTTTGAAACCTGAAGAAACAGTGTTATGGCATAGCATGAGGTAAAAGCAGTGTTTTTACATTTATAATGAGTGAAAGCAAGAGAATAACAGCCAAACAAACAAGTATCCTACTTACCTTTTAAATTTGAATTTCCTCCTGCATTCACAACGTTTTAGGTAAAACCAGTGTTTTCCAGATGATTGTCAGTGAAAACACATGTATAGCAGGAAATAACAAAAATCTTACTAAATTTGTAAAAGTGGAGAAACCTCTGCATTAGCGTAGCTTTAAGTAAAAGCAGTATGTTAACACTGTGAGTGAAAGAATGGGACAGCAACCAAACAACAGGTATCTTACTTACCTTTCAAAGTTGAATTATCTCTCACATTCACAGTGTATTAGGTAAAACCAGTGTTTAGTAGATGATTGTAAGTGAAAACAAATGCATAGCAGCCAGTAAAACACAAATCTTATATAGAATTTAAAAGTGTAGAATCCACTGCTTTCATGTAGCATTAGATAAAATCAGTATGTTGACATTGTGAGTGAAAGCAATAGGTTACTAGCCAAACAAACAAGTATCTAACTTAACTTTCAAACTTGAAGTAACTCCTGCACTCACAGAGAGATATGTCAATCCACTGTCTTGAAGTTGATTGTAAGTGAATACATGACAAGCAGCCAATGAAACAATTTTCTTTATTGGTTTTCTAAACCAAAAAATTGACTGCATTACCCGTGCAATAGGGAAGAGCAGAGTTTTGAAGTTGCTTGTAAGTGTAAAGATGTGCAGAGCAGCAAAAGAAACAAATATCTTACTTAGATTTCAAAAGTGAAGAAATTAAACATTTACATTGTAAGAGCACTGTTGTGACCTTGGTTGTACCTGAAAACACGTTCATAGCTGCCAATGTAATGAGTATCGCTTAGTTTTGAAAACTGAAGAAACCAGTGCCTTCGCATAGCATTAGATAAAAGCAGTGTTTTTGCATTGATCGTGAGTGAAATCAATGGGATAGCAGAAAAACAACAAGTATCTTAATTATTTTTCAAGATTGATTTTCTTCCTGCATTCACAAAATGTTAGGGCAAACCATAGTTTTGAAGATGATTGTAAGTGAAAAGACGTGCATAGCAGCAAATAAAACACAAATCTTAGTTAGATTGTAAATTAAGTAACCACTGCTTTGTTGAAGCATTAGGTAAAAGCAGTATGTTGTCATTGTGAGTGAAGGCAATGGGATACCAGCCAAACAAAGAAGTGTCTTACATAACTTTCAAAGTTCAAGTAACTAGTGAATTCACAGAGACTTATGTCAATCCAGGGTCTTGAAGTTGATTGTAAGTGAATACATATGACAAGCAGCCAATAAAACAGTTTCCTTTATTGGTTTTGTAAACCAAAGTATTGAAGGCATTCACCCACCATTAGGTAAAGCAGTGTTTCCTAAACACGTGCATAGCAGCAAAAGAAACAAGAATATTACTTATATTTCAAAAGTGAAAAACTGGAGCATTGGCAGAGTAAGAAACCGGTCTGACATTGGTTTTAAGTGAAAACAAGTGCCTCACTGCCAATGTAATGTGCATTTTGCTTAGTGTGAAAACTGAAGAAACCAGGGCTTTGGCATAGCGATAGGTAAAAGCAGGGTTTTTCATTGATACTGAGTGAAACCAAGCTCAGAGCAGCCAAACCAACAAGTATCTTACTTACCTTTAATAGTTGAACTAACACCTACCTTTACACCGTGTTAGGTAAAACCAGTGTTTTGAAGATCATTGTAAGTGATAAAACATGTATAGCAGCAAATAAAAGAAAAATCTTACTAAATTTGTAAAAGTGAAGAAACCTCTGCTTTGGTGTAACTTTAGGTAAAAGCAGTGTGTTGACATTGTGAATGAAAGAAATACATAACAGCCAAACAAACAAGTATTGCACATACCTTTTAAAATGGAAGTAACACCTACATTCACAGTGTGTTAGGTAAAACCAGTGTTTTAAAGATGATTGTAAGTGAAAACACATGCATAGCAGCAAATAAAACACGAATATTACTTAGACTTTTAAAGTGAAGAAACCACTGCATTCACGTAGTATTAGATAAAAGCAGGGTGTTGTCATTGTGAGGGAAAACAATGGGTTACCAGCCAAAAAGACAAGTATCTTACTTACCTTTCAAACTTGAAGTAACTACTGCATTCACAGACTGTTATGTCAATAAAGGGACTTGTATTTGATTGCATTTGAACACATATGACTAGCTGCCAATGAAACAGTTTCCTTTATTTTTTTCAAAACCGAAGAAGTGAATACATTCCGCCAGTGATAGGGAAAAGCAGTGTTTTGAAGTTCATTTTAAGTGAAAACACATCCATAGCAGTCAAAGAAACAAGAATCTCACTTATAATTCAAAAGAGAAGAAACTATACATTTACATTGTAAGAGCAGAGGTTGACATTCATTGTAAGTGAAGACAAGTGCAGACCTGCCAATATAATGAGTATCTGGCTTAATTTTGGAAACTGAAGAAACCAGTACTTTGGTATGGCTTTAGGTAAAAGCAGTGTTTTTACACTGATGGTCAGTGAAACCAAGCTCAGAGCAGCCAAAAAAACAAGTATCATACTTACCTTTTAATGTTGATGTAACACCTACATTCCCACCATTTTAGGCAAAGCCAGTGTTTTGAAGATGATTGTAAGTGAAAACACATGCATAGCACCAAATAAAACAGATCTTATTTAGACTTGTAAAGTGAAGAAACCACTGCATTTGTGCAGCATTAGATAAAGGCAGTTTGTTGACATTGCGAGGGATAGCAATGGGATATCAGCCAAACACGTACCTTACTTAATTTTAAACTTGAGGTAACTCCTGCATTCACAGAGTGTTATGTCAATCCAGTGCCTTGAAGTTGATTGTACTTGAAAACATATGCCTAGCTGCCAATGATCAATTTTCTCTTTTGGTTTTTTAAACCAAAGAACTGATTGCATTCCCCAGCATTAGAGAAAAGCAGTGTTTTGAAGTTGATTGCAAGTGGAAACACGTGCATAGCAGAAAAAGAAACAAGAATCTTTGATTTCAAAACTGAGGAAACCGCAGCATTAGGATAGTGAAGGCATTGTTTTGATTTTGGTTGTTTGTGAAAACAAGTGCATAGCTGCCAATGTAATGAGTATCTTACTTAGTTTTGAAAACTGAAGAAACGAGTGCTTTGGCATCATATTAGCTAAAAGCAGTGTTTTTACATTGACAGGGTGTGAAACAAAGTGATTACCAGTCAAACAAGTATCCTACTTTCCTTTCATAGTTAAAATAACTCCTACATTCACACCGTGATAAGCAAAACCAGTGTTTTGAACATGATTGTAAGTGAAAACACATGCAGAGCAGCAAATAAAACACAAATCTTATTTAGATTTGTTAAATTAATAAACCAATGCATTGGCATAGCATTAGGAAAAATCAGTGTGATGACATTGTGAGTGAAAGCAATAGGAAACGAGCCACATAAATAAGTATCTTATTAAACTTTCAAATTTGAATTACCTTCTGCATTCCCAGAGAGTTATGTGAAGCCAGTGCTTGTAGTTGATTGTAAGTGAATACACATACAAAGCAGCCAATGAAACAAGTTTCTTTATTAGTTTTCTAAACTGAAGAACTCACTGTATTCACATAGCGTTAGGGAAAATCAGTGTTTTGAAGTTGATTGTAAGAGAAAATACGTGCATAGCAACAAAACAAAGAAGAATCTTACTTCGATTTCAAAAGTGAAAAAATTGCAGCATTGGTATATTAAAGCATTGTTTTGACTTTGATTGTAAGTGAAAACAAGTGCATAGCTGCCAATGTAATGAGTATCTTGCTTAGCTTTGAAAACTGAAGAAACCAGTATTTGGCATAGCATTAAGTAAATGCATTGTTTTTACAATTACAGTGAGTGAAAGCAAGTGCATAGAGGCCAAACAAACAACTATCTTTCCTATCAAAGTTGAAAAGCCTCCTGTATTCACAACGTGTTCGGCATAGCATTAGGTAAAAGCAATATGTTGACATTGTGAAAGAAAGCAAGTACATAGCAGCCAAACAAACAAGTATCTTACCTACCTTTCAAAGTTGAAATACCTCCTGCATTCACAAAGTGTTAGGTAAAACCAGTGTTCTGAAGATGATTGTAAGTGAAAACACATGCATAACAGCAAATAACTCACAAATCTTATTTAGATTTGTAACGTGAAGAAATCACTGCATTGGAGTAGCATTAGGTTACAGGAGTGTGTTGACCTTGTGAGTGAAAGCAAGTGCATAGCAGACAAACAAACAAGTATCTTTCGTAACTTTCAAACTTGGAGTAACTTCTACATTCACAGAGAGTTATGTCAACCCACTGTCTTGAAGTTGATTGAAAGTAAATACATGTGAAAAGCAGCCAATTAAACAAGTTTCTTTTTTAGTTTTCTAAACTGAAGAACAGACTGCAGTCACCCAGCATTAGAGAAAAGTAGTGTTTTGAGTTTGATTTTAAGTGAAACACATGCATAGCAGTGAAAGAAACAAGAATCTTATGTAACTTTCAAAAGTGAAGAAACTGCAGCCCTAGCATAGTACAAGCACTGTTGTGACATTGGCTATAAGTGAAAACAAGTGCATAGCTGCCAATTGGATATGTATCTTGCTTAGTTTTTAAAACTGAAGATACCAGTGCTTTGGCATAGCATTAGGTAAAAGCAGTGTTCTAAGAAAGATAATGAGTGAAAGCAAGTGCAAAGGAAAAAGCAAACTAGTATCTTATGTATCCTTTAACATTGAAGTAACTCCTACATTCACAGCATGTTAGGTAAAACCAGTGTTTGAAGATGATTGTGAGGGAAACACATGCATAGCAGCAAATAAATCATAAACCTTATTTAGATTTGCAAAGTGAAGAAACCACTGTATTGGTGAAGCATCAGGTAAAAGCAGTGTATTGAAACTGTGAGGGAAAGAAAGTGCCTACCAGCCAAACGAAGTAGTATCATACTAAACTTTCAAATTGAAGTAACTACTGCATTCAGAGATATATATATATGAAAACACTATCTTGAAGTTGATTTTAAGTAAATACACATGCAAAGCAGCCAAAGAATCAAGTCTCTTTAATGGTTTTCTAAACTGAAGAACTGACTCCATACACACAACACTAAGGAAAAGCAGTGTTTTGAGTTTGATTGTAAGGGAAAACACGTGCCTAGCAGCGAAAGAAACAAGACTGTTACTTAGATTTCAAAAGTGAAGAAAATGTAGCATTGGCATACAAAAGCAGTGTTTTGACTTTGGATGTTAGTAAAAACAAGCATATAACTGACAATGTAATGAATATCTCACTTAACTTTGACAACTGAAGAAACCATTGCTTTGGCATATCATTAGGTAAAAGGAGTGTTTTTATAGTGATATAGAGTGAAAGCAAGGGCATAGCAGCCAAACAAACCAGTATCTTACTTACCTTTCAAAGTTGAAATGCCTCCTGCATTCACAGCATGTTAGGTAAAACCAGAGTTTTGAAGATGATTTTAAGTGAAAACACATGCATAGCAGCACATAAAACACATATATTACTTATATTTGTAAAGTGAAGAAATCAATACTTTGGCATAACATTACATAAAAGAAATGGGTGGACATTGTGAGAGAAAGCTAGTGCATAGCAGCCACATAACAATTATCTTACTTAACTTTCAAACTTGGAGTAACTACTGCATTCACAGAGAGTTATGTCAATCCAGTGTCTTGAAGCTGGTTGTAAGTGAATACATATGAAAAGCAGCCAATGAAGCAATTTTCTTTATTGGTTTTCTAAACTGAAGTACTGACTGCATTCACCAAGTGTTAGGGAAAAGCAGTGTTTTGAAGTTGAGTGTAAGTGAAAACATGTGCATTGCCTGAAAAGAAACAAGAATCTTACTTAGATATCAAAAGAGAAGAAACTGCACCATTGGCATTGTAAAAGCACTGTTGTGACACTGATTGCAAGGAAACAAGTGCATAGTTGTCAATGTAATATCTTGTTTAGTTTTGAAAACTGAAAAAACCAGTGCTTTTGCATTAGCAGTAGGGAAAAGCAGTGTTTTTACAGTGGTAGTTATGGAAAGCAAGGGCAAAGAACAAAACAAACAAGTATCATACTTACCTTTCAAAGTTGAAGTAACTCCTACATTCAGAGCATGTTAGCTAAAACCTGTGTTTTGATGTTGGTTGTAACTGAAAACTCAGGCATAGCAGGGAATATATCACAAACCTTATATAGATCTGTTAAATGCAGAAACCACTGCGTTGGCTTAGCATTATGTAAAAGCAGTGTGGTGACATTTTGAGAAAAAGCTGGTGCATAGCAGAAAAACAAAAATGTATCCTACTAACTTTTCAAACTTGAAGTAACTTCTGCATTCACAGAGAGGTATGTCAATCCAGTGTCTTGAAGTTGTTTGTAAGTGAATACATATGAAAAGGAGCCAATGAAACAAATTTCTTTATTGGTTTTCTAAGCAGAAGTACTGATGGCATTCATCTGTCGTTAGGGAAAAGCAGCATTTTAAACATGATTCTAAGTGAAAACACATGCATAGCAGGAAAAAAATCTTATTTGGTCTTTTAAATTGAAGAAACCACTGCATTTGTGTAGCAGTAGATGAAAGCAGTGTGTTGACATTGTGAGGGAAAGCAATGGGATATCAGCCAAATTCATAACTTACTTACATTTTTAACTTGAGGTATCTCATGCATTCACAGAGTGTTATGTCAATCCAGTTTCTTGAAGTTGATTGTAAGAGAAAATATATGACTAGCTGCCAATGAAACAATTTTCTCTATTGGTTTTCTAAACTGATGTACTGACTGCATTCCCCAGTGTTAGAGAAAAGCAGTGTTTTGAAGTTGATTGTAAGTGAAAACACGTGCATAGCAGCAAAAGAAACAAGAATCATTCTTAGATTTCAAAAGTGGAAAAACTGCAGCTTTGGCATACTAAAACCATTGTTTTGACGATGGCTGTAAGTGAATATAAGTGCAAAAATGCCAATGTAATAATATCTTGCTTAGCTTTGAAAACTGAAGAAACCAGTGTTTGTCATAGCATTAGTTGAAAGTAGTATTTTTACAATCACAGTGAGTGAAAGCATGTGCATAGCCTCCAAGCTAGTATATTTCCTCTCAAAGTTGAAATGCCTCTTGCATTCACAATGTGTTAGGTGTAGCAATAGGTAAAAAATACATTGGCATTGCTAGTGGAAGCAAGTGCATAACAGTCAAACAAGTTTCTTGCCTAACTTTCAAAGTTGAAATACAACCTGCATTCACAAAGTGTTAGAAAACACCAGTACTCTGAAGATGATTGTAACTTATAATACATGCATAGCAGCAAATAAATCACAAATCTTATTTAGATTTTAAAGGAGTGTTTTGACATTGTGAGTGAAAGCAATAGGAAAGCAGCCAAATAAACAAGTATCTTACTTAAGTTTCAAACTTGAATTACCTTCTGCATTCACAGAGAGTTATGTGAAACCAGTGTATTGAAGATGATTTTAAGTGAATACACATACAAAGCAGCCAATGAAACAAGTCTCTTTATTGCTTTTCTAAACCAAAGTATTGCCTGCATTCACCCAGCATTAGGGAAAGCAGTATTTTAAAGTTCATTATTAGGAAAACCACGTGCATAGCAGGAAATGAAACAAGAATAATACTTAGATTTCAAAAGTGAAAAAACTGCAGCATTGGCTTTGTAGGAACACTGTGTGACTTTGGTTTTAAGTGAAAACAAGTGCATAGCTGCCAATGTAATGTGTATTTGCTTAGTTTTGTAAACTGAATAAACCAGGGCTTTGGCATAAACTTATGTAAAAGCAGTGTTTTTACATTGATACTGAGTGAAAGCAAGAGCATAGCAGCCAAGCAAGTATCTTAAATTTAAAAGTTCAAGTAACTCCTGCAGTCATAGCATGTTAGGTAAAACCAGAGTTTTGAAGATGATTGTAAGTGAAAACACATGCATAGCAGCAAATAAAACACAAATCTTAGTTAGATTTGTAAAGATCAGTAACCACTGCTTTGTCATAGCATTAGGTAAAAGCAATGTGTTGACATTGTGATGGAAAGCAATGGGATACTAGTGAAACAAACAAGTATTTTACTTACCTTTTAAACTTGAAGTAACTCTTGCATTCACAGACTGTTATGTCAATCCATGGTATTGAAGTTTATTGCAAGTGAATATATATGACAATCAGCGAATGAAACAATATCCTTTATTTTTTTTCTAAACCAAAGAACTGACTGCATTCCCCCAGCCATAGTGAAAAACAGAGTTTTGAAGTTCATTTTAAGTGAAAACACATCCATAGCAGCAAAAGAATCAAGAATCTCAATTAGATTTCAAAAGAGAAGAAACTATGCATTTACATTGTAAGAGCAGAGTTTTGACGATGGTTGTACGTGAAAACAAGTGCAGAGCTGCCAATGTAATGAGTATCTTGCTTAGTTTTGAAAACTGAAGAAACCATTGAGTTGGCATATCTTTAGGTAAAAGCAGTGTTTCTCCACTGTGAGTGAAAACAAGTGCACAGCAGCCAAACAAGTATCTTACTTATCTTTCAAATTTGAAGTAACTCTTAAATTCACACAGTGTTAGGTAAAACCAGTGTTTTGAAGATTATTGTAAGTGAAACACATGTATAGCAACAAATGAAACAAAAATCTTATTAAATTTGTAAAAGTGAAGAACCCTCTTCACTGGCATACCTTTAGATAAAAGCAGTATGTTAACATTGTGAGTGAAAGAAATGGGATAGCAACCAAACAAGTATCTGACTTACCTTTCAAAGCTCAAGTAACTCTTACATTCACACCACGTTAGGTATAACCAGTGTTTTGAGGATGATTGAAAGTGAAAACACATGCATAGCAGCAAATAAACACAAATCTTATTTAGAGTTGTAAAGTGAGGAAACCACTGCATTCGTATAGCATTAGGTTAAAGCAAAATGTTGAATTTGTGAGTGAAAGCAATGGGATAGCAGACAGAAAAAGTATCTTACTTACCTTTCAAAGTTGAAATAACTCCTGCATTCGCAACATGTAGGCAAAACCAGTGTTTTGAAGAGGATTGTAAGTGAAAACACATGCATAGCAGCAAATAAAACAGAAATGTTATTTAGATTTGTACAGTGAATAAATCACTGCTTGGGATAGCATTAAGCAACAGCAGTGTGTTGACATTGTGAATGAAAGCAAGAGCATAGCAGCCAAACAAACAAGTATCTTACAAAATTTTCAATCTTGGAGTAACTTCTGCATTCACATAGAGTTATGTCAATCTAGTGTCTTGAAGTTGATTGTAAGTGAAAACATATGACTAGCTGTCAATGAAACAATTTTCTCTGTTGGTTTTCTAAACCAAAGAAACTGACTGCATTCCACAGCATTAGAGAAAAGCAGTGTTTTGAAGTTGATTGTATGGTAAACCACATGCATAGCAGCAAAAGAAACAAGAATCTTACTTAGATTTCAAAAGTGAAGAAACTGCATCATTAGAATAGTAAGAGCACTCTTTTGTCATTGGTTGTTTGTGAAAACAAGTGCATAGTTGCCAATGTAATGAGTGTCTTTGTTAATTTTGCAAACTGAAGAAACCAGTGCTTTGGCATAGGATTAGGTAAAAGCAGTAATTTTACATTGGTAGTGTGTTAAAGTAAGTGATTAGCAGCCAAACAGGTATCTTACTTACCTTTCAAACTTTAACTCCTAAATTCACACCGTGTTAGGTAAAACCAGTGTTTTGAAGATGATTGTAAGTGAAAACACATGCATAGCAGCAAATAAACCAAAAATCTTATTTAGATTTGTAAAACTAAGAAACGGCTGCATTGGTGTAGCATTAGGCAAAAGCAGTATGTTGATATTGTGAGCGAAAACAACAGGAAAGCAGCCAAATAAACAAGTACCTTACTTAAATTTCAAACTTGAATTACCTTCTGTATTCACAGAGAGTTAGGTGAAACCAGTGTCTTCAAGTTTAATGTAAGTGAATACACATACAAAGCAGGCAAGGAAACAAGTTTCTTTATAGGTTTTATAAAACGAAGAACTCAGCACATTCAGCCAGCATAAGAGAAAAGCAGTGTTTTGTGGTTGATTGTAAGTGAAAATAAGCGCATAGCAGCGAAAGAAACAAGAATGTTGGATTTCAAAATTGAAGAAACTGCAGCATTGGCATAGTAAAAGAAGGGTTTGGATATTGGATGTTAGTGAAAACAAGTGTCTAAGTGCCTATTTAATGAGTATCTCCTTTACCTTTGACAACTGAAGAACAAAGTGCTTTGGAATAGCATTAGGAAAAAGAAGTGTTTTTACAGTGATAGCGACTGAAAGCAAGGGCATAGCAGCCAAACAAACATGTATCTTACTTACCTTTCAAAGTTGCAATACCTCCTGTATTCACAACGTGTTAGGTGAAACCTGACTTTTGAAGATGATTGTTAGTGAAAACACATGCATAACATCACATAAATCACAAAAGTAATTTAGATTTGTAAAGTGAAGAAATCAATGCATTAGCGTAGCATCAGGTAAAAGAAATTTGTTGTCATTGTGATAGAAATCTAGTCATAGCAGCCAAACAAGTATTTTACTTACATTTCAAATATGGAGAAACAACTGCATTCACAGAGAGTTATGTCAGTCAAGTGTCTTGAAGTTGAATGTAAGTGAATACATATGAAAAGCAACCAAAGGAAAAATTTTCTTTATTGGTTCTCTAAATTGAAGAACTAACAGAATTCAGCCAGCGTTAGGGAAAAGCAGAGATTTCAAGTAGATATAAATTGAAAACACATACATAGCAGTGTAAGAAACAAAAATCTTACTTAGATTTTAAAAGGGAAGAAACTGTGGGTTGGGCATACTAAAATCACTGTTTTGACATTCGTTGTAGGTGAAAACCAGGGCATGGTTGCTAAAGTAATGAGTATATTGCTTAGTTTTGAAAACTGAAAAAAGCAATGCTTTGGCATAGCATTGGGTAAAAGCAGTGTTTTCATATAGATAATATGTGAAAGCAAGCGCATAGCATCCAAACAAACAAATACAATACTTTACTTTCAAAGTTGAAATAACTCCTGCATTCACAGTGTGTTAGGTAAAACAAGTGATTTTAAGAATAATTTTAGTGAAAACACATGCATAGCAGCCAGGAAAACACAAATCTTTTTAGGTTTGTAATGTGAAGAAACCACTGCATTGACTTAGCATTTGGTGAAAGCCACGTGTTGACATTGATGGAAATCAAGTGCATAGCAGCCAAACAAACAAGAGTGGTACTTACCTTTAAACTTGAACTAACTACTGCATTCACAGAGAGTTATGTGAAACCAGTGTCTTGAAGTTGATTGTAAGTGAATACACATGCAAAGCAGCCAATGAAGCAAGTTTCTTTTTTTGGTTTTCTAAACCAAAGAAATAACTGAATTCAGCCAGCTTTAGGGAAAAGCAGAAATTATAAGTTTATAGTAAGTGAAAACACGTGCATAGCAGTGTAAGAAACAAGAATCTTACTTAGATCACAAAAGTGAAGTAACTGCAGCTTTGGCATAGTAAAAGCAGTGTTTTTGCATTCGCTGTATGTGAAAACAATGGCAAAGCTTCCAATGTAATGAGTATATTGCTTAGTTTTGAAAACTGAAGAAAACAGGGCATTGGCATAGCATTAGGGTATAGCAGTGTTTTTACAGTGATAGTGAGTTAAAGCAAGTGTGAAGAAACAATACAAGTATATTACTTACCTTTCAAAGTTGAAGTAACTCATACATTCAGAGCGTGTTAGGTAACACAAGTGTTTTGAAGATTGTTGAAAGTGAAAACACATGCACAGCAGGGAAAATATCATAAAACTTATTTAGATTGGTTAAGTAAAGAAACCACAGCGTTGGCTTAGCATTATGTAAAAGCAGTGTGTAGACATTTTGAGAGAAAACTAGTGCATAAGAGAAAAAAAAAGTATCTTACTTAACTTTCAAACTTGAAGTAACTTCTGCATTCACAGAGTTATGTCAATCCAGTGTCTTGAAGTTGTTTGTAAGTGAATACATATGAAAAGGAGCCAATGAAATGAGTTTCTTTATTGGTTTCCTAAACCAATGTACTGACTGCATTCACACGCCGTAGGGAAAAGCAGCATTTTGTAGATGATTGTAAGTGATAATATATGCATAGCAGGAAATAAAAGACAAATCTTATTTAGTTTTGTAAAGGGAAGTATCCCCTGAATTGGCATAGGATTAAGTAAAAGCATAATGTTGAAATTGTGGGTGAAAGCAATGGGATAGCAGGTAAAAAAACAAGTATCTTACTTACCTTTCAAATTTGAAGTAACTTCTGCATTCACAGAGAGTTAAGTGAAACCAGTGTCTTGAAGTTGATTGTTAGTGAATACACATTCAAAGTAGCCAATGAAACAAGGTTTTTTTGGTTTACTAAAGCAAAGAAACCACTGCATTCAGCCAGCGTTAGGGAAAAGCAGTGTTTTCAAGTTAATTGTAAGTAAAAACACGTGCATATCAGTGTAAGAAGCAAGAATCTTACAGAGATTTCAAAGTGGAAGGAAGTGTAGCTTTGGCATAGCAAAAGTAGTGTTTTGACATTCGTTTTATGTGAAAACAAGGGCATAGTCGCCAGTATAATCAGTATATTTCTTAGTTGTGAAAAGTGAAGAAACCAGTGCTTTGGCAGAGCATTAGGGAAAAGCAGTATTTTTGCATTGATAATGAGTGAAAGCAAGCACAAAGCAGCCAAACAAACAAGTATCTTACTTAACTTTCAAAGCTTTATTAACTCCTGCATTCACAGGGTGTAAGGTAAAACCAGTGCTTTGAAGATGTTTTTAAGTGAAAACACATGCATAGCAGTCAGTAAAACGCAAAATTTATCCATGTTTGTAAAGTGAAGAAATCACTGCATAAGCTTAGACTTAGGTACTTGCCATGTGGTGACATGTGAGTGAAAGCAAGTGCATAGCAGCCAAATGGACAAGAATCGTACTTACCTTTCAAACTTGAAGTAACTACTGCATACGCAGAGAGTTAGGTGAAGCCAGGGTCTTCAAGTTGATAGTAAGTGAATACACATGCAAAGCAGCCAAGGACAGAATTTCCATTTTTGGTTTTCTTAACCAAATAACACACTGCAGTCAGCCAGCGTTAGGAAAAAGCAGTGTTTTCAAGTTGATTGCAAGTGAAAACATGGGCATAGCAGTGTAAGAAACAAGAATCTTAGATTTCAAAGAGAAAGAGACTGCAGCTTTGGCATAGTAAAAGCCGTGTTTTTTCATTTCCTTTATGTGAAAACAAGTACATAGCTGCAAATATAATGAACATATTGTGCTCTTTTGAAAATTGAAGAAACAAGTGCTTTGGCATAGCATTAGGTGAAGCAGTGTTTTTACATTGATAATGAGTGAAAGCAAGTGCATAGCAGTCAAACAAACATGTATCTTACTTAACTTTCAAAGTTGAATTGACTCTTGCATTCACAGCGTTTTAGGTAAAACCAGTGTTTTGAAGATGATTTTAAGTGAAAACCCATGCAAAGAAGCCAGTAAAACAAAGATCTAATTTAGGTTTGTAAAGTGAAGAAGCCACTGCATTGGCCTATCATTAGGGAAAAGCCGTGGGTTGACATGTGAATTAAAGCAAGAGCATAACATCCAAACAAACAAGAAACTTACCTACCTTTCAAACTCCAAGTAGCTACTGCATTCACAGAGAATTAGGTGAAACCAGTGTCTTGAAGTTGATTGTAAGTGAATACACATGCAAAGCAGCCAATGATACAAGTTTCTATTTTGGTTTTCTAAACCTAAGAACTCACTGCATTCAGCCAGCGTTAGGGAAAACCAGAGTTTTCAAGTTGATTGTAAGTGAAAACGCATGCATAATAGTGTAAGAAACAAGAATCTTCCTTAGATTTCCAAGGGGAAGAGATTGAAGCATTGGAATAATAAATGCAGTGTTTTGACATTCATTGTAAGTGAAAACAAGGGCCTAGCTGCCAGTGCAATAAGTATATTGCTTAGTATTGAAAACTGAAGAAACCAGTGCTTTGGAATAATATTAGGGTAAGGCAGTATTTTTACATTGATAATGAGGGAAAGCAAGCACATAACAGCCAAACAAACAAGAATTTTAGTTAACTTTCAAAGTTGAATTAACACCTGCATTCACAGCATCTTAGGTGAAACCAGTGTTTTGAAGATGATTTTAATTGAAAACAGATGCATAGCAGCCAGTAAAACACGAAACGTATTTAGTTTTGTAAAGTGAAGAAACCACTGTATTGGCTTAGCATTAGGTAAATCCGTGTGTTGACATGAGAATGAAATCAATTGCATAGCAGCCAAGCAAAAAAGAATCTTACTTTCCTTTCAAATTCAAAGGTACTACTGTATTCACAGAGAGTTAAGTGAAACCAGTGTGTTGAAGTGGATTGTCAGTGAATACACCTGCAAAGCAGCCAATGAAACAAGTTTTTTTTTTTTTGGTTTTCTAAACCAAAGAACTCAATGATTTCAGCCACCATTAGGGAAAAGCAGTATTTTCAAGTTGATTGTAAGTGAAAACACGTGCATCACAGTGTCAGAAACAAGAATATTACTTAGATTTCAAAAGTTAAGAGACTGCTGCATTGGCATAGTAAAAGCAGTGTTTGACATTTGTTGTAAGTGAAAACAAGGGCAATCCTGCCAATGTAATGAGTATATTTCTTAGTTGGGAAAACTGAAAAAAAGAGGACTTTGCATAGCATTAGGGAAAAACAGTTTTTATATGGATAATGAATGAAAGGAAGAGCATAGCAGTTAAACAAACAAGTATCTTACTTTACTTTCAAAGTTGAATTTACACCTACATTCAGAACGTGTTTGGTAATATCAGTGTATTGAAGATGATTTTAAGTGAAAACACATGCACAGCAGCAAATAGAACACAAATCTTATTTAGGTTTGTAAAATGGAGATACCACTGCATGGGATAAGTATTAGATAAAAGCCGTGTGTTGACATGTGAGTGAAAGCAAGTGCATAGCAGCCAAACAAACAAGAATCTTACTTACCTTTCAAACTTGAAATAGCTACTGCTTTCACAGAGAATTATGGGAAACAAGTGTCTTGAATTTGATTGTAAGTGAACACACATGCAAAGCAGCCAATGAAACAAGTTTATTTTTGGTTTTCTATACCAAAAAACTCAAGGTATTCAGCCAGCCTTAGGGAAAAGCAGTGTTTTCAAGTTGACTGTAAGTGAAAACACGTGAAGAGCAGTGTGAAATCCAGGAATCTTACTTAGATTTCAAAAGGAAGGGACTGCTGGTTTGGCATAGTAAAAACAGGGTTTTGACATCATTTGTATGTGAAAACAAGGGCATAGCTGCCAATGAAATGAGTAGATTGCTTAGTTTTGAAAACTGAAGGAACCAGTGTTTGGCATAGCATTAGGGAAAAGCAGTGTTTTTACATTGATATTGAGTGAAAGCAAGTACATACCAGCCAAACAAAAAAGTATCTTACTTAATTTTCAATGTTTAATTAACTCCTGCATTCACAGCACGTTAAGTAAAAATAGTCTTTTTAGACTTATTTTAAGTAAAAACACTTGCATAAAAGGAAATAAAACACAAATCTTATTTAGGTTTGTAAAATGAAGAAACAGCTGCATTGGCTTAGCATTAGGTGAAAGCTGAGTGTTGACATGTGAGTTAAAGCAAGTGCATAGCATTCAAACAAACCCTAACCCTAATCTTATCCCCAACTCTAACCCTAAGCTATCCCTAACCCTAACCCAAATCCTAACCCTAAACCTAACCCTAACCCTAACCCTTACCCAAACCCTAACACTAACCATAAACCTTACACTAACAATAACCCTAACCCTAACCCTAACATAACCTCACCCTAACCCTAATCCTAATCTAACACTAACCCTATACTTAACCCTAATGCTAACAATAACCCTAGCCCTAACCCTAAACCACTGCATTGGCTCAGCATTAGGTTAAAGTTGTGTGTTGACATATGAGTGAAAGCAAGAACATAGCTGCCAAACAAACAAGAATGTTACTTACTTTTGAAATTTGAAGTAACTACTGCATTCACAGAGAGATAGGTGAAGCCAGTGTCTTGAAGTTGATTGTAAGTGAATACACATGCAAAGTAGCCAATGAAACAAGTTTATTTTTCGGTTTTCAAAACACTAGAACTCACTGCATTCAGCCAGCTTTAGGGAAAAGCAGTGTTTTCCAGTTGATTGTTAGAGAAAATACGTGCACAGATGTGTAAGAAGCAAGAATCTTAGATTTCAAAGGGAAATAAGCTGAAGCTTTTGCATAGTAAAAGCCATGTTTTGTCATTCATTGCATGTGAAAACAATTGCATAGCTACCAATGTAACGAGTATATTGCGTTCTTTTGAAAACTGAAGAAACAATTGCTTTGGCATAGCATTAGGTGAAGCAGTGTTTCTACATTTATAATGAGTGAAAGAAAGCTAAAAGCCGCGAAACAAACAAGTATGTTACTTAACTTTTAAAGTTGAATTAACTCTTGCATTCACAGCGTGTTAGGTAAAACCAGTGTTATGAAGATAATTTTTTCTGAAAACACATGCATAACAGCCAGTAAAATACAAATCTTATCTAGGTTTGTAAAGTGAAGAAGCCAGTTCATTGGTTTATCATTAGGTAAAAGTCGTGTGCTGACATGTGAGTGAAAGCAAGTGCATAGCAGGCAAACAAAGAAGAAACTTACTTACCTTTCACTCTTGAAAGAGCTACTGCATTCACAGAGAGTTAGGTGAAACCAGTTGATTGTAAGTGAAAACACATGCAAAGCAGCCAATGAAAGAAGTTTCCTTTTTTTGTTTTCTAAATGAAAGAATTCACTGCATTCAGGCAGTGTCAGGGAAAAGCAGTGTTTGAAAGTTGATTGGAAGTTAAAACACATGCAAAGCAGTGTAAGAACAAAAAACGTACTTAAATTTCAAAAGTGAAGAAACTGCAGCTTTGACATAGTAAAAGCAGTGCTTTGACATTCATTTTATGTGAAAACAAAGGTATAGCTGCCTATGTCATAAGTGTATTGCATAGTTTTCTAAGCTGAAGGAAAAAGTGCTTTGGTATAGCATTAGAGAAAAGCAGTGTTTTTACATTGATAATGAGTGAAAGCAAGTGCATAGCAGTCAACCCAACAAGACTATTACTTAACTTTCAAAGTTGAATTACCTCCTGCATTCACAACATGTTAGGTAAAACCAGTGTTTGAAGATGATTTAAGTGACAACACAGGCATAGCAACCAGTAAACACAAATCTTATTTAGGTTTGCAAAGTGGAGAATTCACAGCATTGTCTTGGCATTTGTAAAAGCTGTGTGTTTACAAGTGATTGATAGCAAGTGCATAGCAGCCAAACAAACCCTAACCGTAAACCTAACCCTAACCCCAGCCCTTACCCTAAACATAACCCTAAAGCTAACCCTAACACTAAACCCTAAAACTTACCCTAACACTAATCCTAACCCTAACCTAACACTAACCCTAACCTAACCCTAACCCTAATACTAAATCCTTACCCCTAAATCTATTCTTAAAACTAAACCTAAGACAATCCCTAAACCACTGCTTTGGCTTAGCATTAGGTAAAAGCCATGTGTTTACATGTGAGTGAAAGTAAGAGCATAGAAGCCAATAAAACCCTAAACCAAACCCTAAACTTAACACTAGCCATAACCATAACCGTAACCATAACCATAACCATAACCCTAAACCCTAAACCTTACCCTAACCCTAACCTTAATCTAACCCTAATCCTAACCCTAAACCTAATGATAATCTAACACAAAACTTAAGCCTAACCCAAACCCTAACCCTAACCCTAACCCAACCTTAACCCAAAGCCTAACCCTAACCCTTATCATAACCCTAACCCTAACCCTAACCCTAACACTAACACTAACCCTAAACCTTACACTAACCTTGGCCTTAACCCTAATCCTAACGCAGTCCTAACCATAACACAAACCCTAACCCTAACCCTAACCCTAACCCTAAACCAAACCCTAACCCTAACCTTTCAAATTTGAAGTATCTAATGCATTCACAGAGAGGTGAAACGAGTGTCTTGACATTGATTGTAAGTGAATACACATGCAAAGAAGCCAATGAAACAAATTTCTTTTTCCATTTTCTAAAACAAAGAACTCACTACATTCAATAAACGTTAGGGAAAGCAGTGATTACAAGTTGATTGTAAGTGAAAACCCTTGCATAGCAGTGTAAGAAACAAGAGTTTTTCTTAGATTTCAAAAATGAAGAAACTGCAGCATTGGGATAGTAAATGCAGTGTTTGACATTCGTTGTAAGTGAAAACAAGGGCATGACGGCCAATGTAATGAGTATATTGCTTTGTATGAAAACTGCAAAAACCAGCGCTTTCACATAGAATTAGGGAAAAACAGTTTTTTTTTACATTGATAATGAGTGAAAGCAAGCACATGACAGAGAAACAACCAATATTCTAACTTAACTTTTAAAGTTGAATTAACTCCTGCATTCACACCATGTTAGGCAAAACCAGTGTTTGAAGATGACTTTAAGTGAAAACACATGCATTGCAAAGGGTAAAACACAAATCTTATTTAGGTTTTTAAAGTGAAGAATCCACTGCATTGGCTTGGCATTTGTAAAAGCCGTGTGTTGACAAGTGATTGATAGCAAATGCATAGCAATCAAACAAACCCTAACGGTAAGACTAACCCTGAACCCAGCCCTTAACCTAAACATAACCCTAAACCTAACCCTAACACTGAACCCTAACCCTAACACTAACACTAATCCTGACCCTAACCTAACACTAACCCTAACCTAACCCTATCCCTAATTCTAAACCCTTACCCCTAACCCTATCCTTAACCCTAACCCTAACACAAACCCTAAACCACTGTTTTGGCTTAGCATTAGGTAAAAGCCATGTGTTTACATGTGAGTGAAAGTAAGAGCAGAGAAGGCAATAAATCCCTAACCCTAACCCTAACCCTAAACTTAACAGTAGCCATAACTGTAATCTTATCCATAACCATAACTCTAAACTTAAACGATAAACCTTACCCTAACCCTAATCCTATCCTTAATCTAACCCTAATCCTAACCCTAACCATAACCCTAATCTAACACAAAACTTAACCATAAGTCAAACCCTAACCCTAACCCTAACTCTAACCATAACCTAAACCTAACCATAAACCTAAACGTAACCATAAACCTAACCCTAAACTTTAACCCAAAACCTAAATTTAACCAAAACCCTAATACTAACCTTAAAACTAACTTAACCCTAACCCAAACACGAAACCTAACACTAAAATTATCCCTAACCCTAATGCTAAACCTAACCCTAACCCTAACCCAAACGCAAACCCCAAACCTCTCCCTAACCCTATACATAAACCCTAACCCTAACCCAAACTTTAATCCTAACCCTTAACCTTGTATTCACATTTGAGTGAAAGCATGTGCATAGCAGCCAAACAAACTGTAACCCTAAACCTAACCCTAACCCTAACCTTAAACCTAAACCCTAACCGTAACTCTAAACCTTACCCTAATGCTAACCCTAACACAATACCTAACCCAACCTGAACCCGAACCGAACCCTAACACTAACACTAAAACTAACCCTAACCCTAAACTTAAATTGTGTCCTGCCGTAACAATAACCAAAACACTAACGCAAATCCTAACACTAACTTAACCCTAACACTAACCCTAACACTAACCTAACCCTAAATCCTAGTGTAACTCTAACCCTAAACCTAAGCCTAACCCTAACTTTACCCCAAGACTAAACCATACACTAACCTGAGCCTCATCCTAAACATAACCCTAACCCTAACCCTAACCCTAACCCTAAAATATCCCTAATGCGAACCTGAACCCTAACCTAAACCTAAACCTAACACTAACCCTAATCCTAAACCTAACCCTAGCCAATCCTTAACTCTAACCCCAAACTAACCCAAACACAAACCTAACACTAAACCTAAACTTAACACAAACCCTAACCATAACCCAAACCTTAACCCTAACCTAAACCTAACCCTAACCTTAACCCTAATGCTAAACCTAAAGCTTAACCCTATCCTAACCTTAACCCTAAACCTAACTGTAAACCAAAGCCTAACCCTAACCTGAATCTAACCCTAACACTAACCCTAACCTGAAACCCTTATCCTAAATCTAACCCTAAACCTAACCCTAACCTAAATGTAACCCTAACCATAACCCTTACTGTAATCCTAAGCCTAAACCTAAACCTTAACCTAAATGTAAACCTAAATGATATCCATTGCCTAACCCTAAACCTAAACCTGTACCTAACAATAACCCTAATGATAACCAAATCCTAATCCCAACCATAACCCTAAACTAACCATAACACTAACCTAAACCTAAACCTAACTGTAACCCTAACCCTAACCCTAAACCCTAACCATAACCCTAACCCTAAGCATATCGATAACCCTTACATTTCCCATATCTGTAACCAAACACTAACCCTAAACTAACCATAGCACTAAACCCTAACCCTATCCCTAACACTAACCGTAAGCCTAACCCTAACACTAACACTAAACCTTAACCCTAATGTAACCTTAACTCTATCCCGTAGCCTAAACCAAGCCCTAACTCTAACCCAAACCCTAAACGAAAGCCCTAGCCTAACCCTAACCCTAACCCAAACCATAACCATAACCATAAAATTAAACCCTAACCATAAGCCCAACCCTAACACTAACCCTAAACTTTAACCCTAACATAACTTTAACACAATCCCATAGCCTAAACCTAGCCCTAACTCTAAACCAAACCCTAAACCAAAACCCTAGCCTAAGCCTAACCCTAACTCAAACCATAACCATAAACCTAAACCCTAACCCTAAGAACAACCCTAACACTAACCTTTAATCTAACCCTAATCTATGCCCTAACCCTAATCCTAACCCTTATGGTAACCCTAACTCTAAGACTAAACCTAAGCCCTAACCATAACCCTATCACTAATCCTAACCTAACCCTATACTTAAACCTAACCCAAACCCTAACCTTAAATCCTAACCATTAGCCTAAACTTAACCCAAACACTAACCCTAACCGAATCCCTAACATCACCACAAAACTTACCTAAAACTAAACCTAACTCT
>JAQZBX010020203.1:0-11448 GCA_029593785.1 Cabassous unicinctus
TTAAGGATGGGACATGATTTCTGACCCTCTGTATTTCTGGAGCCTGTAAGAGTGCCTAGTGCACTAAAGATTTAACAAGTGCTGATTGAGTAAATAAAGGATTAGAGTAAATTACTGGTCAGCATAAGTGAGAAATATGTGGCTATTCTCTGCACACATACGCACATGTGGAATGATAGGCCAGAAGGATGATAGTAGATCATCAGTCAGCTCATTCTTTTGTTCTTTAGGCCTCTAATAGAAAAATAAGGTTCAGAAAACTACCCCCCACCTATAAAAAAAAAAAAATTTGGTGTTTAATTAGTAAATCATTCTCATTTGCTTTTTGTTAGCATTGTTTTTTGTTTTTTTAAGTTGTTTTTAAATGAAAAGAACAGAGAGAAACCAAACCAACTAGCACTTGATAAATCTCCAAATCAAAAAGACTTCTGTCCATGGAGTATTTCCAAAGAACAGGCAGAGACACTGGGGAAATTATGTTGACTTCACTGTGCATGTGCATTGCTTTCCCTAGGGTGTGATAAACACGGCTGATCGACAGCTAAAGGAGCCTGGAACCACTTGTTCAGTTTCATTAACCTATAAACAACTTCTGATATTTCCTTTATAAAATTCTTTTTTTTTTTCTTAGGGTATATATTTATTTTTTAATCCATGTTCATTTGGTACATTTATAATAAGATTAGAGTTGGATTTAGAAAGTAAATTAAAACAATAGTGAAACTAAGAATTAAAGAATTGGTCCAAGTTCAAGAATGAGACATGAACTGTACTCCTGACCCAAACTTTAAATTTGTTTCCCCTTTAAAATGTTAAGTCTGTAAAGGTTAGAGGCCTTATTTACTATTTCTTTGGTATCTCTCTCAACTATCAAGTATACACAATGATACACATTGATATTCAATATTTGACCAAAGACCAGTCAACATTAGTATTTGATTATCCTCAATTTTCCCCTAATGATACAGAAACTTAAGAATTATCATACAAGGGCAGCCTCATGGTTCATGAGTCCAGTGTCTGACTTTGATCATTGGCACCATGGGCTGGTTTATTGGGCTACACAATGAGTAATCGCCAAGATATACAATGCTGAAGGTGAAAGAAACATCAAAAATATTTGATTTTCTCTTTATTCATTAAACATGAATTTAGAAAACAAACCAACACTCCAACGTTTTGACCCTATTTTTCTTGACAGCCTATTGTTTATGTTGGAGTAAAAAGTTCTTGTATTTACCATCAAAAGTAGTTTTTTTTTTCTTCTCTCTTTTTTTCCTTTGGTATTCAATTCTCTTTTTTTCATACAATAAACTTTATTTTTAAAGAAGTCTTAGGTTACAGAAAAGTTACAGAAAGAATTGGGGATTCCCATATATCCCACCCCTTCCCCTCTCACATTTTCCCTTATTAATAACATTTTCCATTAGTGTGGTACATTTGTTACAACTGATGAACAAATATTGAACTCTGGTTACTAACCAAGGTCTATAGTTTACATTATGGTTTACACTTTGCACCATACAATTTTATAGGTTTTGACAAAATGTATAATGGCCTGTATCTGTCATTGCAATATCATGCAGAACAGTACCAATGCCCTAAAAATGTCCCATGTTACACCTATTCTTCCCTCCCCTCCTCTCAGAACCTCTGGTGATTACTATCTTTATATCAATGTTACAAGTTCTAATATTACTATAATAATAATAAGTCTACTTTGGTCCATGATTGCATTCCCCCCTTATGTTTGTTCATTCCTCAATCTTGGGGATGGTGATTCCCGCTCTGCTTCAGATTGAGAGGGGCCTTAGATCTTATGGGTCAGATGGAAGTAACTGTTTTTCTTGCAGTTGTAGATATTCTTTGTTTTTTGGTTTGGGGGTTGTCCATCATCATGATTTTGTTAGTTGTCCTGGACAAGTCTGATGAACTGGAGGGTAGGTGTTGGCTGCAATCCTACTGAGAATTAAGAATTCAACCAGCATATGAACAGACTGAAGATTTAAGTCGGGACATATATTTAATGGGTATAGTGCTAATTATAGGTTCAAATAAGAGGGGTAGAAGAATCATGTTAGGGAAATTATTAACTCTGGTACATTGGGGAGATAGGTTATCATATATTTCAAGGTAAAGCCCACTGATGGGTGCTGATTTCATGGGGTTGTGTGCATTGCCAATAGTATCTGAATGTCTCTAGAACCCCTGGGAACACCCCTTTTTGAGGCTTTGTTTAATATGGCAGTTAGTGATATCTGCCTGAGACATGCCTAAGTATAACCTCTGGAATGATCTCCCGACTCACTTTGAAATTGAAATCTCTTAGCTGTAAAAACTCTTTTATATTTAATGTTTCCCCCTTTGGGTCAAGGTCTTTTTTGAGATTTATCTCTGGTTGGCGCTAGGTATTAGAAATGTATCGCTGGTTGGCACTTGGTATTAATCCTTCCGTGCCAGGGAGGTTCTTCCCTGGAGTCATGTCCCATGGGGGGTGTGGTGTGGTGAGGGGGTTGGGAGGGAAGGTAGTGTGTTTATTTGCTGAGTTTTGCTTAGAGAAAGGCCACATTTGAGTAACAAGGAGGTTTTCAGGAAGTAACTCTTAGGCAATTGTTATAATTAGGCTAAGTTTCACTTTTACAAGGATATGGTTCTTAAGTACAAGCATTAATATCGAAGGCTTGGTATATTGGTCTGTTTTGTTTTAGTAGTCACTATCTATGTCCTCTAGAGATTCTTGCCACTCTTTTAGGCAGCAGGCCTCCCCAGGATAGGAGTTTAGTTTATTGTGTTTATTGTGTGGGTCCCCACCCACTGAGACAACACCTTATGACAACATGAACACATCCATATTCCATAGAGGCATGCCCCAGGTGCACCCTTCCCACATATCCCCCCACCACCATCACCCTGCACCAGTGACTCTTCCCTGCCATAGTTGCCAAAAGAACACTCCCACAATTGTATTCTCAGTTACAGTCCTCAACCTCCTCAGAATTCACCTGTTTCTTCCTCCAACCATCCCCCCAGCTCCATGGATAGCCCAACCCACCCCCTCCAACCCTGCTCACACTCACACTCTAGTACCATCGACCCCACTTACATTGCTGCACCACCATCAACCCTGTCCACTGCCAAACCACTCCCATCCACCTTACCACAGATTCTGCCCAGGTTGAGCATTGGCTTACCACTTTACTCCCTTTCTATCTCCTGGTAACCTGTCTTCCAGACTCTACCTCTGTGAGTCTGCTCAATATCCTTAGTTTTTATCAGTGAGATCATGCAATAGTTGTCCTTTAGTGACTGGCTTACTTCACTCAACATAAGGTCTTCTAGATTCATCCATGTTGTCACATGTGTCAATACTTCATTCCTTCTTACAGTTGAGTAATATTCCATCATATGTATATACCACATTTTGTTTATCCATTCATCTGTTGATGAACACTTGGGTTTCTTCCAACTTTTGGCAATAATGAATAATGCTGCGATGAACATTGGTGTGCATAGATCTGTTCATGTCCCTTCCACATCCTCTCCAACACTTGTAGTTTTCTTTTTCTTAAATAGCAGCCAGTTTAATAGGTGTAAGATGATATCAAAACTGATTTGCAGTTCCCTAATAGCTAGTGATGTTGAGCATCTTTTCATGTGCTTTTTAGCCATTTGTATTTCCTATTTGGAAAAATGTCTATTCATATCTCTTGCTCATTTTTTAAATGGGTTGTTAGTCTTTTTATTTTCAAGATGTAAGATTTCTTTATATATGCTGGATATTAGACCCTTATCAGATAAGTTGTTCCCAAATATTTTCTCCCATTGAGTAGGCTGCCTTTTTACTTTCTAGACAAACTCTTTGAAGCACAAAAGTGTTTAATTTTGAGGAGATCCCATTTATCTATTTATTCTTTTTTTGCTCATGCTTTGGGTGAAAAGTTTATGAAACCATTTCTTACAGGATCTCATAGATGCTTTCTTATATTATCTTCTAGGAGCTTTGTGGCCTTGGTTCTTATATTTAGGTTTTTGATCCATCTTGATTTATTTTTGCATAGAGTGTGAGATGGTGATCCTCTTACATTCTTTTAGATATGGATATCCAGTTTTCCAAGCACCATTTGTTGAAGAGACTATTCTGTCCCAGTTGAGTGGGCATGGCGGCTTTGTTGAATATCTGTTGACCATGTATGTGTGGGTCTATATCAGAACTCTCCATTTGGTTCCATTGGTCAGTATGTCTATCCTTGTGCCAGTACCATGCAGTTTTGACCACTGTAGCTTTGTAGTATGCTTTACAGAAAGTAGCATGATTCCTCCAATTTTTTCATTTTGATAGTTTTTGAAAGTTCTGCTTTTACATATCAAGGGTTCAAATATTCTGACATTTCATCCAAAGATTCTTGTTTATCTTATCTATTCTCCATAAGCTCTTCATTCTCTTTTATTCTCTGGACACTTCCCAGGTTTATTTTCTCAAAGTGCAGAAACCAGAAGTGTATTCATTATTCCAAGTAACGCTTGTTTTGAGGAGGCAGGGTAAATTAAGCTCCCCACTATACAGTAATCTCCATAGTTCTTGAGTGCAGGGATATTTTTTTCTTTTTACTTTCACATTTTTAACTCCAGCACCTACTATACTTCTTGACACCTATAGGCCCTCAGTACATATTTGTTGTGTCAAAGGACATTTTCCAAAATACCTAACTGTTGCAGAAGTATAAGATGAGTATCTATCAAAGATTTATTTAACTCATGAATAAGGGAAATCAACAGACTGGAAAGATGGTTCTAATGTAGGCATTGAAAAATTGCTGGGTTAGATTTAAAAAGTGGTTACTTTCATCCAAGACAATGAAATTGCAACCATTGGGCTTCTCTTTTCTACTGCACAGATATCATTTGTATCTTTACTTGAATTAAACTCATTTGCATTGTTCTAGGACAAAAATCATTTGCATTGTATCACTTTTTCTGAAGTTAACATCTACCCCTGCAGAATTGTAAAATATCCTAAATTATAGAATATTACCCATTTGTCAAGGCCTATGAACTGTACAGCACAAAGTGTTCATCATAATGTAAACTATAGATTTTCGTTAGTAGCAGTGCTTCAACATTAGTTTATCCACTGTAGCAAATGTGCTACACTAATCTAAGGTGTCAATAATAGGGGTAACTATGTGTGTTGGTGTGGGTGGGGGGGGATAAAATAAAGTTTAAAAAATTAAGCTAAACAAAATATTTTTGTAATATTGGACAGTTTAATTCATCTATAAGGTCAGGAAATTAAAAGAAATATCCTGCTTGATTTCCAAATGCAGAAACAATGTATAGGTCATTGGTAATTTGATTAATTAGATAGCTAGCCTAGTGTTTTACTTCAAGTTTCAAGTTACATTTCATCTATTTTAGTCAAATTTGGGCATATAGTACGTACTCAATAAATATTTGTAGAATTAATAAATGAAGGCAGGCATTATCTAACTATCCTGGCTTTGAAGGAGTCTCGTCCAAATAATTTGCTGTTACGATACCACATTTTATTCTTATGAAAGCATTGAGGAATAGTGGGGAAATTGGGGCCTGTGGAATTAGACTGGCATGGTTCAAATTGCAATTCTATGATTTAATGGTTCTATGGCTTTAAGCAAACCACTTAAACTTTCTAAGCCTTAGAACCCATCAAAAAAATGGAAATATCTACTTTGCTGGGATGTTGTAAGCATTGATGCATACATAAATGATTCTTAATAACGTGCAAAATGCCTGATCGAGACATGCAGTAAGATACAACCTAAACATGATAAAAAGGAGAGACAAATTTTCTGTCATCTGAGCAAAATAATGGAAAAACGTCTCAAAAGATGAGAAATCAAAGTAGAGATATAGAACACACACCTTCTTTTAAAATCTGTGGCAATTTCCCATTCTGCAAACACAAATGAAATGCTTCTACTATTTTATCCTATTATTATTTTAACTTTAAGAATTATTTAGGGTATAGTTTGAGGGATTTATTTGGTGATAGCAAATAATCTCTGTGGCTTCCTGGCCTTTTGAGACCAAGAATATTGTAGCTGGATCAAGATTTCTAAGTGATTGGTTTTTGTTTAAGTCCTCACTTAAGATAGGTGTTCCAGTTACTTTTGCTGTGTAACAAATAAGCCCAGACTTAGAAGCTTAAACCAACACATTATTATGCTCACAGATCCTGTGGATCAGGAATTTGGAAAGGGCACAGCGGGGATGGCTAGACTCTCTCCAGGGCATATAAGACCTCAGTTGGGAAAACTTGAAGATTGGAAGTAGCTGGTGGCTGGGAACTGGAGTCATTTGAAAGTTTGTTCATTCACATGTCTGGCACCAGGGTTAGGAGGGCTGACCAGAGTACATACACATGGCCTCTCTATGCAGTTTGGCTCCCTTTTAGCATGGTGACCTCAGGGTAATTGGATTTCTTTCATGGTGGCTCAGGGTACCAGCTACATATATTCCAGCAGAGAAGACAGAAGCTGTACTGCCTTTTATGATAGCCTTGGAAGGCATGTAGCATGTCTTCCATATACTCTATTGTTTGAAATATTCGGAAGCCCACCCACATTCAAGGGGAGGGAACATAGACCCTACCTCTTGGGAATAGGGTGACAGGGTCACATTATTGAGAAGAATGTGGGTTAGGAGATATTGTCGTGGCCATCTTTGGAAAATAAAATGTGCCAAAATGAGTGATTCTGTAGAGACTGTGTTCATATTAGAAAAAGAAATG
The DNA here is from genome assembly GCA_029593785.1 of Cabassous unicinctus. Classification (NCBI taxonomy): domain Eukaryota; kingdom Metazoa; phylum Chordata; class Mammalia; order Cingulata; family Chlamyphoridae; genus Cabassous; species Cabassous unicinctus. The sequence continues at coordinate 6,770 of JAQZBX010020203.1, forward strand.
AAATACATTCTGTGGTTGTCAAAGGTATTTCCTTGCAATTGAGCTATCGTCACTATTCTGCATTCTGCTAGTCATACGCAGTTTTCTTTGTGGTGGACTTTTCTTTTTCTTAATGTTGCATTTTCCTACTGATTAACTTACTAATAAATCTGTTTTAATATTTAATCTATTCCCAGTTCTCAAATCATTTTCTCAGGTGCCCATCAATTCCTTGTAAGTGGTTAATTGAAAGGGCCTTTGAAGCATGACTTCATCTGGCTAAGGCAAATCTAAATGTCAACCTTGGAAGCAGCCAGTGACATTCAGATGTACTCCTTTCAGTGTAGAGGACTTGTTTTTCTATCCTGTGGTACATCTGTCAAAAGAGGGCCAGAAATGGTGTCTTTCCCGCTCACCATTTTTAGTGTAGTGGAAGGAGCTGGTACATTAGTCAGGTAGACTTGCATTAATCCCAGTTGCCTCACTTAATTGTGCAACACTAAGCAAGTTTCTTAAAAATTCTAGGTTAGTTTCCTCGTTTATATACCAAAGATAAAAATCACTACTTTACGAGGTCATAAATAAGAAATTAAATAATCTAAGAAGCTCTTAACATAGGGCCTGGTTGTATTAGAAATTTAATTAATAGTAGCTAATAATACGGAAAATAGCAGGAAAAGAAAGAGGAGGAGGATGAAAGCTCCTGAGAGAAATAAGCTGCTATATTGTTAGAGTCTATGAGAAGTGCATAGGATTCTTCCCATCATCTTTCTCTGGTCCATACTGGTGGATTCTAGACCAAAATGTAATTCTCATTGCAAAGCTTCTCTCCCCTCTTTTCCCAATTTGCTCTTCTCTCTCCTTTTCTTTTTCCTTTATTTTCTTCTTCTTTTTTGTCTCTTCCTCTATTATCTATTCTTTCCTGTTACTCCTGTATTACTCAGGACTGGGTTCAGCTGTATTTAACAGAAAAGTCCAAAATAATAGTGACATAACAAGATTATTTTTTTTCACACACAAGTCCACAGGCAAGCAGCCTAGGGGTAATATGGTGAGTCCCCAGTTTATCGAGAACTGAAGTGCTTCTCCGCTACCCTTAACATATCCCTGTATGGCTCAATATAGCTGCTCAAGCTCCAGGCATCACAATTGCATTATAGACAGCAGGACATGGGAAAGGATTAATTTTGAAAAGGCATATAAATACTACCTTTCCACATCTTTAAGTAAGTAGACTCTTTGGAAATCCCACACAACACTTCTGTTTTACAGTTTTGCATTGGGCAGAATTTAATCATATGACCATACAGCCATAGGTAAGGTTAGGAAAAATAGTCTTTTATTCTGGGAAGCAATATAACCAGCTAAACAGCAGAGTCCTGTTACTAAGAACAAGAGAAAGAATGGGTATTGGTGTAGCAATGAGCAGTTTTTGTCACAACTCCTATTTCCCTTTTCCTATTTCCTTCTATTTTACCTCTGTAAACTCATAACAAAAATGTCCTTTCATCCAAGAAATGAACACAAGAAGTGCTAATGATGAAGACATATAATAAAAAGAAAATATATAAACACATACATTGAGAAAATGTTTAATGTAAAATAAAGAAAGGATCCAGATATAGACTGTCCTTAGAAAGAGAAAGTTAATCCTACTAAAGGAGCTATGAACACTCAGATTGCAGGGGGGTGCAGGATCTACAGCAGGACCTGGGGGGCAGTTATGAGGAGCTAATAAGCACTTTTCACAAGAGGAGAAGAATGGAGAAAAAGAAACAGGGAGAGTAGAGCTTGGTGAGTAGAATTCTGGACTTGCTTACTAAGAAGGGCAACTCAGACATGGAAACTGAGTCAGAATCCAAGAACTGAAAATCCTGAGAAACGTTTATCAGTGATTCCTGTGGGCAGATCCAGCAAAGTAGAGTGATTGGAGAGTAGCAACTCCTGGTTAATGAGGCAGGAGCCCATGAAGCTAGGATAGGATGTAAAGCAATTAAAGGGGAAATAGCTCAGAATGTGAGGATGTAGGAGAAAATTACAAGAATGGGATCTTTGAACATAGTTCTGAACCTTTGCTGTGCATCCAAATCACCTGGGGAAGGTTTCTAAAAGGTAGATGTCCACTCTCTCTAAGCCAAACTCAGCATATAAACACACTACCTTGCTGGCTGAGTGGGACATGACTCCCGGAGATGAGCCTCCCTGGCATCAAGGGATTGTTACCAAGCATCAATTAGTGATATATCTCAAAAGAAACCTTGACCAAAAGGGGGGAAACATTAAATACAAAAGAGTTTTTACAGCTAAGAGATTTCAAAGTGAGTCAGGAGGTCATTCCAGAGGTTATGCTTATGCACATCTCAGGTAGTATCTCACTGACTGCCACAATAAACAAAGCCTCAGGCACCAGTGCTTCTGAGGGATCTAGAGACATCCAGATACTATAGGCAATGCACATAACCCCATGAAATCAGCACCCCGTTGGTGGGCCTTACCTTGAAATATATGATAACCTATCTCCCCAATGCATCAGAGTTAGAGTCATGTATAATTTCTCTACACATGATTTTTCTTCTACCCCTTTTATTTGAACCTATACCTGTTAAATATATGTCCCAGAGACTTAAATCTTCAGTCTGTTCACATGCTGGTTGAGCCCTGAATCTCAGCAGAGTTGCAGCCAACACCTACCCTCCAGTTCGTTGGATGTACCCAGGACAACTAACAAAAGGATGATGATGGACAACGCCCATCCCAAAAAAACAGAGAATATCTACAATTGCAAGCAAGAAAGTTCCATCCATCTGCCCCATGGGATTTAAACCCCTTCTCAATCAAAAACAGAGTGGGCATCCCCATCCCCAAATCCTCAAGATTGAGGAATGAATAAACATAAGGGGGGAATGCAACTATGGACTAAAGTAGACATTATTATTCTAGCAACAGAAGAACTTGTATCATTGATATAAAGGCAGTGGCCACCAGAGGTTCTGAGGGAGGGAGAGGGAAGAATAGGTATAACATGGGGCAATTTGGGGACATTGAAATTGTCCTGCATGACATTGCAATGACGAATACAGGCCATTATATATTATGTCAAAACCTATAAAATTCCATGGGGCAAAGTGTAAACTGTCATGTAAATAGACCATGGTTAGTAGCAATGCTTCAATATGTGTTCATCAATTGTAACAAATGTACCACACTAATGAAAGATGTTGTTGATGTGGGAGGGGGAGGAGGTGGGGATTAAAAAAAAAAAAAAAAAGTAATGCCCAGACTTCCACCCCTAGAGATTCTAGTTCAGGTGGTCTGGGGTGGGGTCCCGACTAATTTTTCAAGGCTTCTAGAACCACTGATCTAGAGGAAAGGCTGAAAAAGAAGTAACTTTATGATTGCGTAAGGCCTTAAACCCTTTCCCAAATGAGATGACAAACAGGAGACTGTTTTTCTGAGCTCCACTTACATTTTCTGTACCCATCAATTCCCTTTCAATGGAATAAATAAGCCTGGCCAGGCTCTTGCACTGGGTGTGCTGGTTTCATTGGATGGGGTGCGGGAGGCAGTGTCCATACTAGGGAAGATTATTGAAGAAGGTGGTTTCCTCTTTCTTATTCTTTGGGTGGTGGCAGCAAAAAGTTCACCTGAAAACAATGATGAGTTCCTGATGAACCTCAAGAGCTGGCATCTTTTTGGAGGAATGTTTTGTCTTTACCCGGCTTTCCATAGATGGTATTTGGTTGTTAAATGGGCAGGGGAAAAAAAAAAAAAAAAGATTCCGATGAGATGACCTTTTCCTGATGACCATAGGGTAATATACCTCATTGTAAGAATATATACATATTTTATAAAATGTATTAAAACTTTGACATTGCACGCTGTGTAAGAAGTAAACTACAAAATGTAGGATAGAGTGTTCCTCTTCTGTCCCTTAGGATTTCTCCACTTAAAATATCTCTTTAATCCCCATTTATCATAGCAATCATTTAAAGAAAAATGTTTATTGCATTATTTTAGAACTGCAAGGAAGTTTTAATTGACCTGGCTTTATTATCTTTCTGTGTGGCAGGTGGTGAAGTTTACCAAATCCTTTGAATTGATGTCCCCAAAGTGCAGCACTGATGCTGAGAACAGGTAGGGCTTACGGGTTTCTTGTTTGCCTTTTGGTGCTCTTGGTACTTGGTATTAGCAGCACTGCGTAATTCTCTGAGGATAGGATTTGTGTGTCTTTCTCTACATTAGCAAGTGCAACCAACTAGTATAGCTTTTCTGTATGTCAGAGCTTAAATAAAAACTGTAATTTAAAAATCTATAACTTAAAAATGCATGCATATGTCTAGTTTGCACTTGGTTTTTAAGACCAAGCTTAGTACTTCTTATGTGATTAAAATGTTGCCTTTAGCTTTTAGTCCCTTTCTTCCCTGACCTTTGTAATGTTTTGTAAATAAATCTTATAATATTCCGGGGATTTCTGAGCTTTGTATTCAAGTCCATTTGCAAATTAACATGGAGTGGCAATGGAGCAAACCTGTTTTCTTTTAGCTAGCAGTTTCAATCTCTCCACACATCAAATATTAGACGAAAACTGTTAACTAAGGAAGTCAATTTTTAGACATCCCCCAACAGGCAAATAGCCTAATTTTGTGCCTTGTTCTGTCCCTTTCTTTCTCGTCTTCCTTTTTGTTTGCTTATATTTTGCT
>JAQZBX010020203.1:11548-26725 GCA_029593785.1 Cabassous unicinctus
AAAAAAAAAAAAAAAAAAAAAAAGCAGGAAACTGACCAATTTGCAGAGATATGGAGAAAAACAGGTAAAGCCCCTAGGACAGCATAGTAATTGTGACAGTGATGATAATACTGGTACCAGCCGTAACCTTGTGAGCAGCTTCCATTCACTGAGCGCTGAGTGCACCATATACTGTGTTAAATGCTTTACATCTAGTCCCCAGAGCAATGCTATGAAGTAGACATGATTACTCCTGCATGACAGAGGAGAAAACCAAGGTTCAGTGAGCTCAAGTAACTTGTTCAAGGCCCTGCAGCCAGCAAGTTAGCCACATCCAAGGACAAGATCACCTAGATCAGACTCTCCCAACCTCTGGATTTGATCTCATTGCCAGACACAATTTAAAGTCTGGTATTTGATCCCATCTAGTGACTATCCACTGGGTAAAATGCTTTTCCAAATCTGGCTGATCTTCAAAATCCGCTTGACAACTAGGTAAAAATAAAATTCTCAGGGCCCACATTGAGAGAATCTGATTCAATATGTCAAAAGTGAGATCTTAAAGATGTATATATTCAAACTCCCGCAGTAATACCTGTTTCAAGATGTAATAGTCAAGGTAATTTGATTTTACATATATATTATTGCTTTTAAGTTCAGGAAATAGAAATCAATACATTAAAATGGACACATTATTTAGTTACTTTACTTTTATCCAGCACAGGAAGTTTAAATGAGGCCTTTGCTACATACTATATAATTCCCCCTATGGGACATTCTGGAAAAGGCTAAATTATAAGAACAACAAGCAGATCAGCAGTTGCAAGGGCCTAGAGTTAGAGAGAGGGGTTGACTACAAAAGAGCACAGGGGAATGTTGGAGTGTGATGGAACTGTTCTAAAACTTGATTGTATTGGTAGTTATAGAACTATGCATTTGTCAAATCTTGGAGAACTGTCTACTAAAAAGGTGAATTTTACTGTATGTGACTTCCACCTTAAAATGGGGAAAAAAGGCCTTTTCTAAGAGGTTTTTATTTTGTGAAAATGTATTTATGTACATTTATGCCATTATCTAATGGCAGCTAATTTATACCTAATTTATACCTAACAAAGACTACAGTTACTAGTAGTCTACTCAGCAATTTTCCTAAATAGAATGTTGTAATATAATGTGAAATACAATAGAAAAATATATATTGGTGCTGTTTCTTTGTATGTCTTCCATATGAGTCTGGGGGGAGCATTATGGAGTTATTAAAACTCAGTCTTTGAGATCCTAATGCAATATTATTCTTTTTTATACTGCTGAATGTGTTCCCATGGTCACTGCAGAGTTAAAAAAAACTTCTGGCCTTTTGATTATTTTTAATGCTAAAAGAACTTCCATGTCAAAACTAAATGACCCAGGACCCGGACTGCCCTTGGTACACTTTCAGATAATAAAAAAGGAAGACAGAAAGAAAGGTCAGGTTTTCTTTAGAGAGATATGTGAAGAGTGCCTTTGAACTTTGACATTATGAGATAGTCCTCTCCATCATTCTATTTATGGTCCTTACATTAATGTAGGGTGTACATTATCTCAGCAGACCTTTCCTAGATGGTCCGGTAATTTTCCTCTTGTAGATGTGGGATCTTCAGTCATTTATTGGAAGTCAAAGGAATAAAGACAAGTAGCTTTTGCATTTACTTTGTCAGTGGCCATGGAGGAGACATTGAAGCAGAATACAGGTCTACAAATCACAGCCTGCTCTCAACACATTGTAAATTTTTCCTTTAAACTTTCATCACTTAACATCTTCACTCTAGAAAATGTCCATTAGACACCTTAGTCCTCGGGACATCATTCACAGTTATAACTGGATAGTTTTTAAAGATAAATTCTAAGGCACCATGCAACAAAGTTTCCAGGTACTATTTTAATTTTGATGAACTCAGGTTTGCAGGTTCCCACCTTTAATAGACAGTCCTTGAAGATTTTTTAAAAAACCAATTTTATGGCTTACTCATCATTTCTGCTTATTGACTTATGCAACCAACTCCTTTGTTATAGCTAGTCTCTCTTGATCCCCACACAATACCAACAAATTCAAGAGCTGGAAATGATTTGATCCATCCCTCTGTGCCGTGTGCTGCCTCTGGGACATCCTTGGTAGCACCTCCAGTAACAAGAGTCTCACTGTGTCATGATGGACTTCTTCCATTGATAGGGAGTTCTAATGGTGAGAAAGGCATTTTATGTTGAGTTACATTCCTGTAACTTCTGCTCGTTTGTTCTAAATGTGTCCACTGGAGACAGTTATTCCTTCATTAATTTTATTTCTTCAGTAGTCATTTATTGAGTACTTACTCTGTGCTGGGTGTTCTGCTAGGTGGTGGGGGTCACAGAGATTAAAAACCAAATCAGCAGTCTCTGCCTTCTGGGAGTACATTAAGAATATACCAAAAAGTAACTCAGATTTTGCCAGGTTTCCAGGCTATGGCTATAAACAGAGCCACATTAAAAGTAATAATTTACGTTTAACTGCTTGTTGATTTCTTCCCAATAATGTAAAATCCTCTGTTCTTGAAGAATTTCTTGGGGTCCCAAAGGTGGTTTTTTAAACCAATTTTTATTGCTGATTCCTCATTTCTTCCAAGTGCTTACTCATCAACTTTACCTCCCCCTCTGGACGTGGCAGAGTAGCAGCTGCTGGGTTATGGACTTCTCATCCCACTCTAGAATTCCCGTGGGCACAACTGCCCTCCTCACCAGTGCATGGCCACAGCTCCCCCAGCGCTGTCTTCGTTTGGCCTTCCCAAACCCAGACATGGCTGAGTAATTTGTGCAGAAGTAGGAAGAAGACTCACATCCCCTATGATGTATCACAGTTTGTTGCCCGACCCTAAACAACCCAGTGTATACACCATTTTTTACATGGTTTCCTTAAATTTTTGTTTGCAGCCCCTCTTTCTCCAAAGGACTCAGACATTCGTGGGGCCAGGCTTATGAAACAGATCACAGATTGTGGGCCAGCCACCAAGTTGTTCTGAGTCCCTACCTCTTCTCCACCTCAGCCATCAGGCTTGCAGGCTCAAAGCCTGCTCACAGTCCGTTTCCATCCATGCAAATGAACTCATGCAAATAGATGCCCAGAGGCCATAGACTCTCATACAAACAGGCCTGAATCTCAGTTAAGCCTCACATTGCTTTCTCTGTGAGTATATCAATGACTGCAGTGCAATTCAATACCTTCTATAAAAGGTATGTGAAGGTGGTATTTTAAAACAGAGGAGGGAAATCCAACTCATCTGGGGAGAAATAGAAGGTGATCCTCAGGGATCGCTTTCAGTGTTGTAGGATTATAGGAATTAGTGAAGGGAGCCACCTTCCAGGTAGATGAAACATCACAAACAGAGGCATAAAGGTGAGAGAGAGAACACGGGATGTTTCATATTTAGGGCTGTGAGCTCTTGTCACAAGGCTCTCCATGTTTCTCAGTGATGGTCTTAACCCCTCCTGAGGGCACTCAGCTGCCCAGAGTGCCATCCGACTGGAATGAGTGTCCCATCAGATCCTTCTGAGATGCTCAAAGTCCCACGCTTAGAAGCCCCTCCCAATTAGCCTGGAGGCTGGCTACACGCCTGCTTGCTCACAGGAGAGTCACAGCATACTCAGCGTATCCAGATTTCCACCCCTACGGGCAGTAGTGTGGAAGAGCCACTGGAGAAATGGCAACTGAAGCCACCCAGGGATTTCACCTATTGCCTTAACCACGTGGCAACAGTTCAGTACTGGAACTTGGCCACCCCTTCTCTAGAGAAACAATCCCTGTTGTTTGATCGTTCCTCATTTCTCGTGTCCCCAGACTCTTCACCATGTTTTTCACTCTCCCTTGGATGTGCTCTTATTCGCCAGGGTCCTTTTTAAAGTGCCATTTCCCAGAATGGAACATGGTTTTCCATTTGTTTCCAAAATCAGAGCAGATTAGAGAGAGTGAGAGTCGTACCTCCCTTTTTCAGAATAAAATAATGTTAACGCATTGATCATTCACAATCTAGTGTTGCCAAAACTTACTTTTTTAAAATTTTAAGATCTTGTCCAAACCATTCAACTCTCCGCCTCCCCACGTTTCACTTTAGGACCTTTCCTGAGAACCCTAATTTAAGAATATTCAGTGAATCAGCCTGAGAAAACTTTCTTTGTGCTGTTGTTCAACTTTTAATAAACCTCTTTTTCACCCTCACTGGGAACAGGTAGTACAAATGATCATATATATTAAGAGATGGAAAAGAACATTTGTGGAAATCTTAATAGCTAGAAATTTTTATTTCATTTAAAATATATTTGGCCAGAGTGTGTTTATGTATCTCCTAGGTATAAATATGGATGCTTTGGAAATTGCACTTTCTCAGTTCTGTTATTAAGGTGCCAAAAAAAATACCAAATGGTAACTTAGTATCTATAATTTCTAGAAGGTAACACCTAACTAGAAAGGAATTATTTACATAATCAGTGAATGGAATGTAGTGAAAATATTGTCATTAAAAACGCAAGCTTTATAACCATCTAAGCCCTCTGGAGGTGGGGGAGTTGAGGGGACACAATTTATTTCAGTGGAAAACTTAATCTTTTTTAATCTTTATAATATATTTTTCATTTGTTTCTACTGGAAAGAAGGTGAAAAGTAAAACTAGAAATCTTAGAGCAACTAAAGGCAATGCCATTTGTTTAATGAGCCTCTGAGCATGCAGGTCAGCCTGCAGCTTCTGGGGAATGGGAAGCTAAAATGTTCTATTTGGGAAGATGAGAGGCAGAATAATGCCCCCCCCCCAAAAGATATCCAGGTAATAACCCCCAGAACCTGTGACTATGTTACCTTACATGGCAAATGGATTTTGCAGATGTGAATAAGAATCCTGAGATAAGATTATCCTGGATCATCCTGGAGGGCCCAATGTAATCACAAAGTTCTCTATAAGTGAAAGATGGAGGCAGGAAAGTCAGAGGAGATGTGACAACAAATGCAGAGGAGTTAGAGTGATATAGCTTGAGAATGGTTCGACCCACCTTTGCAGACTTTGAAGATGGGGGAATAAGACCACGAGCCAAGAAATGTGAGCAGCCTTAGAGTCAGAAGAAGGCAGAGAAGCAGACGCTCCTCTGGAGCCTCCAGAAGGCATGCAACCCTGCCAATGCCTTGATTTTAACCCAGTGAGACCCATTTTGGACCCTGACTGAATGAATGGTAAGAATTGGAGTATAACTTTGTATTGCTCTAAACCATAAAATTTGTGGTAATTTGTTACAGCAGCAATAGAAAACTAATCCAGGAGGTTTGAATTTAAAGGGAGTCCAAGAAGAAGAAAATTCAGGGAATAAAAAGGAGTAGGGAGATGCAAGCAACATCTTCAAGGATGAAGAGTGATAAGCAACGTAGAGGCCAAAACTTGTGGGGAAAGCTTGGTCAATGAGAAATCTGAGGGGTGGGGCAGTAACGGATTTGTACGACCTGGGCTGTGCAGTGCTTGATTTTAAATCATTGTGCCTGCTTTGTTCCTTGTATGACCTTATGCTTGCTATATTCAGTTGCTAAAGGAACTCTGATGGCAAATACAAAGGCGTCTCTGTGCAGCCTCTTGAGGTGGCTCTGAGCTCACAAAACCAATATTCATGTTTTTATAGGCTACTTCTGGAAGACAGAGAAAGAAAGAATAAGAGATCTTTTAAGACTCAATTAAAAAAAATTGAAACTTTTTAATTTAGTAATTTGTTCTATTTTGGGTGCTACTTCAGTGAAACCATTGTTTCCTCTATTATTAAATGAGGAAGATAAACTAGATTATCTTAAATGTCTCTTCTAACAACAAAGTTCCAGGAAGCTATGATTCTGTGAATCCACTATTATTCCTTATAGTGATTTCTCATTTAATTAGGGAAAGAGAATTAATCATCTTTGAAAATCTAGAATCTGTCAGACTTTTACATGCATCGTCTTAGTTAATGCTCACAAACACCTAATTATTTACATGTTATTGTTCTTATTTTACAAATGAGGCAACTGAGGCCCAGAGAGTTTAAGTAACTTGTGCACAGTCCCAAGCCAAAAAGTGTCGCACTCTTAGTCTGAGAGCAAGTTTTTCCTACAATGCTACCTGCCTTCTTGCAAGCTTATGCCTAAAGGAATTCTCTTGTCCATCTAATGCTCAGTCTATTAAGACTCTATATACATTTACATCCTAATGGGAATGACTGGGTATGTGTATGTAAAAGACACCAATGCCAACAATCTGTCCATAACCAAACCACCACACATGCCAACTCATGCAGTTGAAGGCAGGAGAAATTGCCAAAACTCTGACGAAAAATGATAGGAATTTCAAAACAAGAGGCTGGTGTAAGCAATTCACACATGGTGCGGGACTATTATTAAGATGTGGAATATCAATTTGTCAAAGAATTCCAACTGTCTAGAAGCTGCTCAACTTCTAGTGACAAGAGATTCAATTGAAGAAAAAAAGAAACTATGAATTTAGTCAAACAGGAAATACTGGGAAAACCTTTGACATTCATAGCAATTTTAAAGGTGCTAAAACAATGTCAAGAACTTGGATGACAAAAAGTAGTGTTCCAACATGATGCCATGAATAACGTCAGAAGGTCAAAACTTGCCACCTTATTTACTTTTAAACAACAAAATCATACTAAGTGTGGTAGGCAGAATTTTGGCTCCCATGACCTTGACCCTTTTGCTATGCTTGTGAATATGTTATGTTACATGGCAAAAGGGACTGTGCAGACTTAATTATGGTTACTAAACAGTTTTAAGATAGGGAGACTGTCCTGAATTATCTGGGTGATCCCAATGTAATCACATGGGCTCTTCAAAGCAGAGCTTTCTCTAAGCTGAGGGTAGAAAAAGAAGTCATAGAAATGCTCACGAAGGGAAATCAGAGAGCTATGAAGCATGAGAAGGGTTCAACATGAAGGGACCTCAACCCTGCAACTGCAAGGAACTGAATTCTGCCAACAACCTGAATGAGCCTTGTAAGATCCTGAGCTGAGAATCCAGCCATCCTGTGCCCATTTTTTTACTTAGAGAACTGTGAGATAATAAATGGCTGTTGTTTTAAGCTGCTAAGTAGTCTTGATTTGTTATGCAGTATTAGGAAACTACTATACTAAGAATGAGATTGAGCCCAATGGAAACACACACACATACATGCGCACACAGAATGACAGCTAAGCTGCTGCGTGAGTGGGGTGAAGCCACACGGCACAGATGACCAGGAACCTTAATGTAACCTTCCAAGTTATGTCAGATCTTGTAACTTTTAGACATGTATGTATACAGTTAAAGATTGCTGGTGGCATGACAGGACAACCTTTAAAGTTTCAGTCAACAAACCATCTAAGGAATATAAGTCTGGTTGTTATCTAACAACCTTCCAATGGCACCTCCTAGTAAGTTCAATAGAACACCAGCATCAGAATTTACAGGAGGGTGTCAGCAACTTGGAAGAAAATCTTGGAGATGATAGTGAAGCACTCTTTTAAGAAACGCTGCATCCTCAATGTCCTGATGACTCAAAGGATGATCTTCATGAACAGCAAACACTTTTAACTGAAAAGTGATTTAGAAGAGTCACACTCTGCATGTGAAGAAATTTCAGAAATGTCCTAACCAATTAATTTTGCTAGTAATTTTTCCTTTTATGTATTTTTGTGTAATTATATTTTCTTTAAGTATAACATGATAAAAATTTCCATCTAATATAAAAGATCTTTTTAAATAAAATGAAACTATCTTAAGTGGTAAAAAAGCATCGCCTCATAGTTTAACAGTGTTTTTTTTTTCTTTTCTTCTTAGTTGTTCAAAAATAACAGTGCATCTTATAACTGATTGTATCTTAGATTCAATGAATGAAGATGACACTACCACACTTTGCTTTTCTTGTGACTTCCGCCTTCGCTCACCTACATCTACCACTGAGTGTACATCTATCCCAATTCTGAGAAGTGTCTAGGAGACTTTAGGGTTTCTTTCCATTTTAAGACTGAACAGCCCTGTGATTCTTCTCAACATAAGCTTTCTGCGTTGTATTTTTTAGGTCAGAATATTGAAACTTATATTTCAATGTCCTATTAATTTTTTACTTCTTTTCCTTTACAATTCTGTGTGGAATCTAGTTTTGCAAACATATGACTCCTTCCCACAATGTTGTGCAACCCTTCCTGCCTTCCCTGTAACTCTTTCCTTTAAGCTTCCAGCCTCCATGGCCCAAATCCTGCCATTCTTTTAAGGGGAACTGACTTCCATGTCAGTTATAATGAGACAAAATGAGACAAGATTACAGCATGAGCTCTATAGTTGGTCTGAGGGCCTGTTAGCAAGACTCCCAGAGATGTGTGGGTAACCATCCTTTGTTCTTGGCCAGCAGCCAATGATACATTCAGGGATAGACTTGGAACAGACTGTATTAGCCTGAAGAGACTAAGGTGATGAATGAGGATTTTATTTATTCCTGAGGGTAGTGAGTCTACTCTGCAATCATATTGTACATTTTATAGCCGTGAGATATGTTTGTCCCAGGTGAGGTGATCTCCAGCATCTATTCAGATTATGATTATTGTTCTGGGCCTGTAAGAACAGTCATGCTTCCAGAAAGTCTATTGTGACTCACCCTCACTTGATCGATACTATTCAAAAACAAGCAACACTAATGAGGCTTTTGGGAGTCAGAAATTCTGTTCCTTTCTTGGAGCATGTTGCTAAATGTCTTTACCATGAATCCCAACTGTGCAACCTTCATTGTATATCCCTTAGATCGTGCTCTTCTTCACTGCCTACAATAAAAAGTATATTTCATATCCAAGCTCCGTTGATGTATATGAATATATATGCAAACACACTCATATCCACTCACATATCTGAAACAAAAGTTTTGTGAAACTATACTTAATTTTTGTGGTGGTTTGGAGCTGTATGTATCCCCAGAAAAACATGTTCTTAAACTTAATCCATTCCTGTGGGTGAATACTCATTTTAAGTAGGACCTTTAAGTTAAGGTGTGGCCCAGCTCGATGAGGATAGGTCTGAATCCTATTACTGGAGTCCTTTATAATCAGAATAAACTTCAGGGCAAGAAGCTGAAGGTAATTGAAACCCAGAAGAGAAGGGATAGGCCAGAAGAGGCTGTCATGGGCATTGCCATGTGACAGAGGAGCCCAGGACCAAGGATCACTGGCAGCCAGCCCTAGAACACCAGTCTTCTGGAAGAAAGCATTACCTTGATGACACCTTGATTTGGACTTTTTCCTATCCTCAAAACCATGAGCCATTGAATTCCCATCATTTAAACCAACTCATTACATGGTATTTTCTTGAGCAGCCTAGGGAACTAAAATACCTTTACTATGAGTGTATATTCTGATATTTTCTGATATAGATAATATCAAAACATGCTGTTCTGAACTGGCCCACAAAATTGATTTCATGATTTACTACTTTGTGAGACCCACAATTTGATTTACCCATACAGTGTGTGTGGCTCTTTTCCTCTATCAATATCTATATTGGCTATTTTTAGAGAGGGCAGTTGTGTGACTGCTATTTCCTAAGCCTTCCAGGATGTATTCACTCAAATATATGTTGTCTTTCAAAATAAGTCCTCAGGGATTCGTTTGTTTGTGCTCATTTTTCATACATCTATTTAGTATAAGTGAATGAAGAGTATTATGTAATCTGATTTTGGAATCCTGAAGACACATGGAGTAATGCTCTCCCCACACTCTTTTTGATATAGAGGAGGTACATTCAGTCCTACCAGGGCTTTGAGCCACACTCTTCAAGTCTTGTACTACAGCCATGATTAGATACACCTTAGTAAATCAAAGTAAGCTTAGGTCCTCTGAGAAGCATAGGACAAGATTAGTGGAGCAAAATATTTTTCAGGGGAAACACTTGTGAAGAGATTAAAGAGGGAAGGATCAAGAATAGGCAGAGAGAGCTGTGGACCACAGTGCTCTGTGAAAGGAGAAAGGAAAGAAAAGGAGTGGGTAGATTACAGTGCAGTTTGGAGGAAGTCTCTGCCAGGACAATGGGGAATCCTGAGCAGTTGTCCATTAGAAAATCTCGCTTGGGCAGGAATGGCCCAATTCCTACTCTCACCATTCTCAGTCATTGGCTGGAAGGAGCCTGGAGGAAGCTTGGAACCAAAGTGCTGCAGACGGAGGCTGTCAATCAGTTGTGCTCCTTGCAGGAGGTTCTCTTGAAGGGAGATATGGATGGGGCATCTCTACAGCCACCACACTTTGCGAACCACTCAATATATATTATTGGTTTAAATTACCTAACAAAAAGTTCATTATTCTCACTTTGCAGCTCAATTACCATCATTATCCTAATTATTATCCCATTTTTAAAAAAATTGAAATATAATTCACGTACCATAAAATTCACCCATTTACAGTGTATGATTCCATGATTTTTAGTATAGTCACAAAGTTGTGCAACCATCATCACTATCTAATTCCAGAACATTTTTGTCACCCCCAAAAGAAACCCTGTAACCATTATCAGTCATTCTCCATGTCATTCTCTCAGGTCATGACAAACACTAATCTACTTTCTGTCTCTATGTATTTGCCTATTCGGAACATTTCATATAAATAGAATCATATAATATGTGGCCTTTTGTGTCTGGCTTCTTTAACTGAGCATAATGAATTAAAGGTTCATACATGTTATAGCATGTATTAGTACTTCATTATTTTTATGGCCAAATAATATTCCATTGTATGGATATAGCACATTTTGTTTATCTATTTGTCAGTTCATGGACATTTGGGTTGTTTCCTCTTTTTGAATATTAAGAAGAAGGTTGCTATGAACATTTGTGTACAAGTGTTTGTGTGGATATATGTTTTCAATCTCTTGGATATATACTGAGGAGTAGAATTGCTGGGTCAAATTGTAACTGTTTAACTTTTTGAGAAACTGCTACACTGCTTTCCACAGTGGCTGCACCATTTTACATTCCTACCAACAAAGTAAGAGTTCCAATATCTCCAGATCTTCATCAACACATCTTATTTTCCTTTTTTTAAAAAATTTTCATTTCCCTAATGACTAATTATGCTGAGAATCTTTTCATGTGCTTATTGGCTATTTGTATATCCTATTTGAGAAATGCCTATTGAAATCCTCTGCCTATTATTTAATTATGGTATGTTTTTATTGTTGGGTAGTTGAGTTCTTTGTACATTCTGAATACAAGTCCTTTATCAGATACATAATATGCATATATTTTCTCACATTCTGTGAGCTTCCTCACATTCTTGATGATGTCCTTTGAAGCACAAAACTTTCAGTTTTGATGAAGTTCAATTTATCTGTATTTTTATTTTGTCCCTTGTGCTTTTGGTGTCATATCTAAGAAACCACTGCCCAATCCAAATTAAGGAAGATATATACCAAAGTTGTCTTCTAAGGATTTGATGGTTTTAGCTTTTACATTTAGGTCTTTCATCCTCTTTAAGTTAATTTTTTGTATATGGTGTGAGGTAGGGGTCCAATTTCATTCATTTGCATGTGAATATTCAGCACCATTTATAGAAAAGACTATTCTTTCCCCATTGAATTGTGTTGGCTCCCATGTAGAAAATCAATTGGCTGTAAATGTATGAGTTTATTTCTGGACTCTCAATTCTATTCTACTCATCTATATATCTATCCTCATTCCAGTACCATACTGTGTTGATTACTGTAGCTTTGTAGTAAGTTTTGAAATCAGGAAGGGTGAATCTTTCAACTTTGTTCTTCTTTTTCAAGATTATTTTAGCTATTTGGGGACCCTTGCGTTTCATGTGAATTTTAAGGCAGCTTGCCAATTTCTGCAAAAATAGGTAGTGAAATTTAATAGGGATTGCATTGACTCTGTAGACCAGTTTGGGGAGCATTGAATTATAAACAATATAATCTTCCAACTCATGAATATAGGATGCCATCCTTTTATTTAGGTCTTCTTTAATTTCTTTCAGAAATGTTTTGTAGCTTTCAGTGAAAAAGTCTTGCACATTTTTGTTAAATTTATTCCTAAATATTTTATTCTTTTTGATGTGATTGTAAATGGAATTGTTTTCTTAATTTCATTTTTTGGATTGCTCAATGCTTAGTGTATATATATAAGATTGCTTTTTGCATATTGATCTTGTATCCTGCAACCTTGCTGAACTCATTTTTTGGCTGTAATAGGGCTTTCTGTAGATCCCTTAAGATTGTCTTTATATAAGATCATGTCATCTGCAAATAGAGATCATTTTACTTCTTCCTTTTCAATCTGGATGACTTTTATTTCTTTTTCTCGCCTATTTGCTTTGGCTAAAACCTCCAGTTCAATGTTGAATGGAAATGGTTAGAGCAGGCATCCTTGTCCTGAAAGCTTTCAGTCTTTTACCACTGAGTATTGTTAGTTGTGGGCTTTTCATAATTTCAGGAGGAGGTTCTCTTCTTTTCCTAACTTGTTGAGTATTTTTGTCATGAAAGGGTGCTGGATTTTGTCAGATGCTTTTTCTACATCTGTTGAGATGATCATGTGGTTTGGTCCTTTATTCTATTAATGTGATATATTACATTGGTTGATTTTGGGATGTTAAACCAATCTTGCATTCTTGGCATAAATCCCACTTGATCATGGTATATAATCCTTTAATATACTGACAGATTTGGTTTGCTAAAAAATTTATTGAGGATTTTTAAATCTACATTCATAAGGGATATTTGTCTGCAATTTTCTTTTCTTATGATATCTTTGTCTGGTTTGGGTGTCTGGGTAATACTGGCCTCATAGAATGAGTCAGGAAGTGTTCTCTTCTATTTTTTTTTTGGAAAAGTTTATGATGGATTGGTGTTAATTCTTCCTTAAACATTTGCTAGATTCACTAGTGAAGCCATCTGGTCCTGGGTCATTCTTTGTAGAAAGATTTTTTTTAATTAATTCAATATCTTTATTTGGTAGAGATCTATTCAGATTTTCTATTTTCTTTTCGAATGTTTCAGAAGTTTGTGTCTCTCTAGGAATGTGTCCATTTCATTTAAGATATCTAATTCTTTGACATGCAATTATTCATAGTATTCCTTCATAATCTATTTATTTTTGTAAAGTTAGTTGTAACATCTCCTCCTTCCTTCCTGATTTTAATAATTTAAATCATCTCTCTCTTTTCTTGATCAGCCTAGCTAAAAGTTTATCAATTTTGTTGATCTTTTCAAAGAAGCAACTTTTAAGTATATATATATATATATTTAAGTATAATATATACTTATATATTAAGTATATATATATATATAATTTTTATTTTTATTTTTAAGGAAGCTTTAGAGTACATAAATGTTACATTAAAAATATAGGGGATTCTCATATACCCCACCTACTCCCCCTCTCACACTTTTCCTCATTAACAACATCTTTCATTAGTGTGGTAATTTCTCTAGTGTGTTTCTTCTCTATTTTGTTTATTCTTGCTTTAATGTTTATTATTTCCCTCCTTCTTCTTACTTTAAGTTTATTTTACTCTTTTTTTTTTCTAGTATCTTAAGATGGAAGTTTTGACTATTGATCTGAGATCTTTCTTTTTTTTAATGAACACATTTAAAGCTATAAATTTCTCTCTAAGCATTGCTTTAGCTGCATCCCAAATGTTTAGGTATGTTGTGTTTCATATTCAATTGCCTCTGTTGTTACATGCATATATGTTTATATGTGTTATATTTTCTTGATTGTTGATCCTTTTATCATTGCAAAATATTTTTGTTTGTCTCTGGTAACATTTTTTCTTAAAGTACATTTTGTCTGATATTAATATAACCACTCCAGCTCTCTTTTGGTTACTCTTTGCATGTGCAGCAGTTTGGTATTATTTATGAATTCCAAAAATAGATATTAGTTTATGTTTGTAAACTGGTCTGTTCCTCTGGGTGTATTAGATTGCATTAACTTGAGAGGTTTCACTTTTACTTGATTAAATTATGACTAGGGCTTTGAGTCACATCAATAGGATGTTGAGTCCCCGCCTCCTTGGTGGGTGGGGACTCACAGAACAAACAACATGGCAGAGAAGACAGTTGGAGTTTTAATGCTGCAGCCCCAGAAAGTAAATAGATAGAGAAGCAGATTCATGAGGAAAGAGAAGAGGCTCCATTAAACACAGCAGAGTCCCTGGGAAGAGAGACAAGCCATTCACCTGATAGTTTACAGCTGGCCTTGTAAAGAGAGCAGAGCAGCTGAGCCCGGCAAGAAACAAGCCCCAGGAGAGAGGAGACTTAACCCAGCCTACAGCTGATATTGGAAGAAGCTGGGACCATGGATCCTTAAAAGGAAAAGGAAGCCTGAACCCTTGCAGACTTGTCAGCAGCCATCTTGCTCCAACATGTGGCAACAGACTTTGGTGAGGGAAATAACTTATGCTTTATGGCCTGGTAACTGTAGGCTTCTACCCCAAATAAATACCCTTTTATAAAAGCCAACAGATTTCTGGTATTTTGCATCAGCACCCCTTTAGCTGACTAATATAGCATGTTATATTCTTTCTCATCTTTTTGCCTGCAGCCTACTTGTGCCTTTGATCTAAAGTGTGTTCCTTGTAGACAGCATATAGTTGAATCATGTTTTTTGATCTATTCTGCCCATCTCTGCATTATGCTGGAATCTTATTCCATTTACATTTAATGTAATTACTGATAAGGTAGGCTTTATGCCTATGATTTTTCTCTGCCTCTTCTGGACTTTTGCCTCTATTTTTCCATTACTACCTTCTTTTGTTTGCACAGATATTTTCTAGTGTACTATTTTAATTCTATTTTCATTTCTTTTGCTATATTTTTCAGTTATTTTCTTAATGGTTGCCCTGGGGATTACAATTAGTATAATAATTTATGATAATCTGGTTTGGAGTAAAACCAACTTAATTTCCATAGTATATAATAAATATGTGCTTCTCATATATAACTCTGTTCCCTCCATCCTTATATGTGTTATTATTATCATACAAATTACATCTTTATACATTATAAGCCTATCAACACAGTTTTACAATTTTTGCATTATGCAGTTGTCTTTTCAATGAGATCAAATAAAAGTTACCAACATAAAATATATTTTTACTGTCTTTTGTATTTACCTATATAGCTACCTTTATCAGTGTTCTTTATTTCTTCAT